>CM021100.1:422327039-422626303 GCA_007115665.2 Sequoiadendron giganteum | reverse complement strand
TCTTGACTTATTTGTCTACTTTAGTATGAGTCTGAGCATAAGTTCAAACTCCTACTAAACTGGGGGATAAATAAAGTGTAGAAAATTACAACTTTACAATTTCACACTACGTTTGCATTCCCTTAATTAATAGGACTTAAATAAGCTTCTAATTTTCCAGATTATGCATTCCAAATCCTTATTATTCCCATTTTTTGAAAGAGAAACCTATATTAAACAATTTCCAGCATTAATGTAAATGTGTTGGAAATTGAGTCACCTAGACTTAGGTCCTAGGACCCATTCTCCCAAGAGAAAATGGGTCCCATTTAAGTCCCAACATATAATTTTTAATATGTTTTTCGTGTCATTTTAATGATGAAAATTCAAGTTTCAAATTTTAGCTTGTGGAATCTAATTTTGCAAGAAACTAGATAAACACTTATAAATACATAGTTATTTTATTAATCCAAATCTGACAAGCTAGAGGTGAAATTCACAAGAGAAAATATTATTACCAAGAGAATTGAAGAGTGGATTTATTAGTCATCTACAATAGCAATCAAAATCATATCATCATGTCAAAGTTCATGTGTGTTCATTCCATGTTTTAGAGCTAGCATTGTGATGTAGGTTACAAGCATTCAAGCAAGAATTGAAGAATCAATCAACGGAGCCAATTAATGCAAGATCCAATTCTTAGAGAGATGTGTTAGACATCAATCCTTTAAGGGTAGCCAATAAGGGTTTTCTGAGTTGTAACAAGCCTTTTTCATTCATCAATTCCTTTTGTTTATCATTATTTCATCATGAAGGTTTAATTACCAAATATGGGGTTTGACTAAGGCAAACCCCCATTCACCCAAAACAAATATAAATTATTCTCTCGTTTTGTATGTGTAGATTTACATGTCAAGAAGGAATAAAATTTGATCAAAGGAGCAATTTTTTAAAGTTGTCAAAGTTGTCAACATTCTTGTCAAGCCACAAAAACTCACCTATAGATTTTATTTCCAACTTTCTTACAATCAACCATGGAGAAATCAAAAGATTGGATTAGGGATTTGAGGATTGCAAAACTAGATTTTGGACCCCTACACTAGGACACATTCACCCTAGGGTGAACTTGTCCTGCTTGAAAGCAGTAAACGCACTTTTTTATTCTGGGTGCACACCACTCTGCCCTTCTTAGATTTTCCTTCAAATTATTCTTTCTATTTTTGTTATGATAAAAAAAATCATTTCAAGTGTTAGGTCATGAAATTCACTTAGTTAATACATTTTAAATCATCTCCCAAAGCTTCGAATTAGTCATTTCTATCATAAGAAAATAATAGATTTCCCAAATAGGGTTTTCTCACCTCAAGGTTTAAAGTTAACCCTGTCCTTTGGAAATATCTTTTTCTAATGAAATTAGGGAAAATGGTCTTTAGTTCTTAGGTCATTTCACATTGATTGACCCTATTACACTTGAATCATGCCCCTCCTCATTTTCCCTATGTTTCAAGTTGCTAAGGGATATTATCAAGTGTAGTGAACTGACTATGGTGAGATATTCTCTCCATTTATAAAGCTACCATCTATTTGATTCTTGTTATCACTTACAAAAATATAAAATTTAGAAGTAGGATAGACGGATGTGAAGAAAAAATTCCTTCACAATGAATTGGAGGAACAAATTTATATGTCACATACAAAGGATTTCTTGGTTAAATGTAAAGATAATTTGATTTACAAACTCCAAAAGTCTATGTATGCTTTGAAATAGTCTCCTAGAATGTGGTACAAGAAGTTTGATACCTATGTGTTGTCACTGGGATTTCTAAGATCTAAATCTGACCATTATGTGTATTAAAAATATGTTAATGGTCACATCCTCATGATTTTTCTATATGTAGATATGTTGTTTATTGAGAATGGTAAAATCATGATTTCAGATTTGAAGTCTCAATTGTCAGCACAATTTGAGATGAAATACGTAGGTGTAACTAGGTATATTATAGGAATGGAAATTAGAAGAGGTGGAGCTAACTGAAATAAATGGCTAATCAAGAGTAATTATACGAACTCAATGTTTGAGATATTCAACATGATATATTGTAAATAATTAGTTGTTCCTATAATGCAAGGAATACAAATTTCTATGAATGACTATCCAAAATCCTCTAGTGAAATGGAGAACGTGACTAGAGTGTTATATGTGAGTGTTATTGGCATTTTGATGTATGCTATGGTTTGTATGAGGACAAAAAATTCTCCCAATCAATATAATCCCATAGTCAGTATATGGCTAATCCAGGATGGGTACATTGTGATATAGGGAAGAGAGTGTTCAAATAATCAAGGGTATTTTTTAGTATTTCCTATGTTTTCATGCTTATCTATTGGACCTTGAAATTTAGTGAGTATTCATGGATACATGGATTTATATTGCTCAAGTGACATTGATAGTAGAAGATCCAGTAGTGATTATGCATTTATGGTATTTGTTTGTGTTATTAATTGGATGGGTAAGAGACAAATGATAGTCACATTGTCCACAATAGAAGCAAAGTACATGGAAGCTACTCATGCTTGTAAGGAATCAAATTTCCTTAATATATTATTTTTTGATATTGGTTTATATGTATGATAGAATACTATGTGTTTCCACAATCAGAGCACCATTTTCTTAGAAAAGAATCCTACTTTCAATGCTAGAACAAAGCACATTGATGTATACTTTTCTTTTCTTCTTGATATCATATAAGATGGAATTTTGAGTTTGGAGAAGGTTGAAACTTTGGTGAATATTACAAATGCACTGAGAAAACCAATGAGCACAAATAATTTTACATGGTGTTCTATTTCCATGGGCCTTGGGGCACTCAGTAGTATATTTTCGAATGAATATTAACAAGTCTTTGATAAGTGAGGGAATGTTGGGATTTGGGTGTGTCAACCTTAGAGTCCTAAAATTTAAATTTTATTATTTAATGTAGCTATTTATTTCCTAATGTTTATTTACCTACCAAATATGTAGTCACTTTGTTGGACCCACCGATGATTTGGCATCCAACATGGAAGGTGACATGTAAAATATGTAAGCTATATTTCTGGAGGAAGGAATCCACTTTAGAGGACCTATATTATAAGAAAGATTGATTGAATTTTTCATAAGCTTTTATGTCATTCACTATGGCATACCATGACACCTTCCATGATAATCTATTACAATCGTAAGAGTCAACTACACCAAGTACTTGATCAAGGCTAATGAGTAATTAGTAGTTGTCAATCTTGCATGTTGTAGGAACCTTTCATGTTGAGGATAATATCTTGTTTGTATCTTAATGCCTTGCATGTTGAGAGGAATTTTTTTTGCATAGTAGTTTGTGACAAATGGTCTACATGTCAAATGTTTGTGACAGTTGCATAAAAAGGTAAAGTTGGATTCCTTGCATGTTCTCCACCACATCTTCCATACATGTAGTGATTATGGATATGACACATGACATTATTTGGTTCCTATTGATCATAAAAGACTGCACCTCACTGACAATGTTATGGGAAATTCAGTGAGTGGGGGACAACGTGCATCTCACTGAATACCTTTGAGATTTTTATAGAAAGTTGGCTCTTCTCTAAGTTTTTAGGAAAAAGGAACAAGAAATGTAAATAGAGAAACATGAAAGATGGCGATGCACTAATTCTTTCATAACATTTCAAAATCAAAAAATTCCCCCTATGAATGATATGTTAGACACAGAACATCACTTCCCTTCATTAGCAGGAAAAAAATGAACAACAGAGGCTCAATAAAAGCACAAATGCAGTCATTCAATCAACCCTTAGGAAATGCATATTAACATCTGAATCAAGCATAGAAGTTCCAGATCTAACAACAAAATATTCTTATAAGCAATAAAAACTCTCCCTCCTAATATAATGTATTATAAAAAGATGATAAGCTTATAAAGAAAATGGAAAATTCCAATGACATAGTCCAATTATGAAAGCTTATGATTCACTGATATACACAAACTGTATAGAATTTTGATAATCAAAACTATCAATATTAGCAAGACACAATGTTCCATTCTAAACACAGATATAATGAAAGAAATACTGAAACAGACTATATCATGCATAGTTTCAAGTATTTTTCAGAATAACCTGTACTTTAAACTCAGATGCACTCTAGAACAAAGATCGGATTTCAATCTGACAATAGTTTGATCATAAAATAGACATAACATACCAGAGTGAAGCAATATTCTATATACCTTTAAAAATAAATTCTTCTACTAACTAAGAAAACTAAAAACACTTTTCCAATAGGAAAACATTTTTTGAACCCTTTTCCTTATGCTTGCTGCCTACAATATATAGCCGCCTCAGAGGGAAACACCAACCTCCCCCCAAAATAATGACTACTAGACGTCCAAAACTGATAGCTTGAGAACCCTTTCTTTAGATATTTTTTATGCTCTCTAGATATTTCAAAAATATCAACCCTTGTAATTGCTCTAATCCCAAAGAATAGTCTAACAGTCATTACTATCGATCACCCAAGTGGACTTGGCCACACCACCTCATATCTTCTTATTGGTTAGGAGTATAGTTCATTCCATCAGATATTAAGTGGAACATTACTTTATTAGGCTACAGTGTGAAGGGGTAACGTGTCGAACGAGCGGACAACTTCTCCTTCACAAAAAGTGAAAACAATAAAATACCTGATGAATCGACACATGGTTCACTTTCCGCCAATAGAGACAATACTCACTGAGAGATGTGTAGCTAACACATGGCACGTTGCACCTCTGTTCAGAAATGCAAAACCTTTGCGCTAGGATCCTTTTGAAGGGAAAGTAAAGCCAAAAGATAAAAGCATATATTAAATCAAAAAAATTTCTTCATAGTACTCGCAACTCACAGGGAGCCTTTGTTTGCAAATGCTCAAACCGAGACCTCTGGTTACTCTTGGAGCTTGAGGAAGGCAGAATTTAGCATCTCCCAGTACACGTCACTTGGTCGATTAAGGCTACTAAATACCTTATATGCCTGATCTAGTTCAAAGAGCTCCTTGAAAGAAATAAATACCCATCTTGTTGAAACGATGCCCAAGTGATAATAGAGGCATGAGAGCTAGAGGACCTCACTATCAAGGTCATCTACTGCTAGGACTGAGCTTGGGCTTGAAATATCTGGAGGAGTCTGAATTCAATTTCTGACATCTCTTGTAATTTGTTCGACTAACAATACATCTCCACTTGCTAAGAAGAAAGGAGGCAACCCATAACTATATAAGATCCTGAAATCCTTCTTGATTTAATCAATCCTTGTATTTAAAATGGCTTGGCTCTTATTGGTTTTGGATGCCACCTTATGGTAGTAGATGAATTCGTTTACTTTACTAGAGGCTACCCTATGATCCGTTATGCCACAACCTTTCAGACCTTCATTTGTTGTCATACAGAGCTTGGAGATTAAATTCTAGGATTCAACCAGTCGGGGAGCATAGTCTTGAAGGGTCTGATAAGCCATTAGGCACACTCTTTCATTTATTTCTCGAGCATCCCTGAGGAATTGTACAACTAGTTTGAGGACAATGAGTGAAACAATGATTCACTCCCAATAAGCGGATACCAACCTTTTTTGTATAGGAAGGGTTATGTATTTGTGTACAGTGGCCAACCCCTCTTGTATCTGAGTCTCCTTCTCCTTCAATATTTGTTCCACCTGATCTCTTTTATCAAGGGATTCTCCTAGTTCTGCCACCAGATTTTGGGTTTCATGAATTTGAGCATGTAAAGCAGCCTCAAATTCTTGCTTATCACTTCTTAGTTTTTCAATCTCCTATCAGGCCTTTTGGATCTCATCAGAAGCATGATCTTGGATTCCCTCTAACTCCTTTCCTACATATTCTCGAACACGTTGGTGCTCTTTGATAGACTGACGCTCGATTGTGAGTTCACTCTTTAATCTATCAATCTCAGCATAGAGATGGATTTTCTCATCTTGGAGCACTTCAAGAGACCCTTCTGCTTCATTTTGTTGGTCTTGTACCTGCAATATGTGGGTCATCTCCTCATTTCAGGCCCTGAGCTCTGACTGTAGATGACTCACTATCTCTTTCACATTTTCCAGTTCGCTCTCACGCTTTCTCAGCTTCCGATCCAACTTCTCATAGTCTATGTATACCACCTTCTGAGTGGTCCTCACTAGATTCACCTTATTACAAGGGTGGATTTCATTCAAATCTAGACCTATTACTTAGATATCATAATCCTCCAGGTGCATTTTCCCCTCTAGTTGAGCTATGAGTGGCTTCATGGTAGTGATCCACAGAGAATTTTTTTCTTCATTAAAACACATTTGAATTTTCTTAGAGGTTGGCAGCTTGGAATTATTTTCCCTTCTTTTCTATTTTGTTGGGCTTGCCTAGTTACATCAAAATTCTTTTGAAGCATCTACGGGGTGTCAATACTTTGTGTTGCCATAGAAGCATTAGGGGGAAGACTACAAAAATTAACAAATGAAGATATTTCAGACATATGGGAATGCAGAGAGGCAAACAAAAGAGTAATCATTGAGAATGGTGGGATGCCAAATTGGGATCTGGAGCTTGGGGTACTGGTCGGAGTAAAAAGTGTAACAGGCAGAGAAGGAAACTTATGTTCGATTGTTGATGAACTCGGGGTAATAGGTAACACGGGTGACTCAAATTTCTGTATGGGGGCCTTAGATAGGGAAATTAGAGATTCAATGCATGTCGTAGTAGATACTGTTTACTCAACATGTGGTTCTGCATTGCTTGACACATTAAAAATAGTAGGGACGTCATTTAACACCAATAACTTTGGGTCCATAGGCAAAGGATTCTTATCAATGGGAGGAGCTAAATTTTTGACCAAAGATACATTAGCAGGGTAAAGAGGGGGAGGAAGACTCACTTGAATCATGACAGTCTAAATGCTATGGAGAGAGGACTCTGCTTCTTCATTTCTGATGGCTGCATCAGACACATCAAGATCTCAGACTCACTGTAATTTTGTTTGTCCCGAGCTGGATTAGTCTGAATCTCTCCCCAATGACCCAACTAAAACCTGGCCTTCTTGTTTTGTATTCCATCCCCTCGAAGATCACCAGGTCCTCTTTCCTTTTCTTTAGACACTGGTAGAAGACACAACCTACGAGTCTTTTTTCTTATAAATTTTCCCTTTGTTATACCCTTGTTGGCAGGGAGGATGGTGTGGAAGTTTTTCCTTAGTTACCTTATGACTAGATTCTAGATTGTTGTTGTCAAAATCAACCACTTTGTCATAGATGTCTTCAAACTATTCATCATATGGCTAAAAATCCTCTAGATGCATCTCAGTGTTACCCATTTCCTATCGGAATCACCAGAAATCTTCCATTTTACATTCTGACCATCCTCGCCGCTTCATTTGATTACTTAAGGTATTGTTTATTAGAATCTCCCTCTGATATCCTTCATGTGGGGTATAAATACTCAGCCTCTTCATGGGTATGAGGGCTAGGTTGGCATACAAATCTGGTGTTTCCTGTGTCGGATTTCTCTTAGACTCTACATATTCCTACACCTTGTGCTTCAAGGGAAGCTGTCTCGATGGGTTATAGTCCCACTCATCACATATAAGAACTAAGCCTAGAGTCACCAATAGATTGGTTAGTTCACCTTGCACTTGATGCTTCTCCAGTACTCGCTCACTATTTTCCATACAAAAGGGAAGTGAAAATAACTTCGTTTTGTTCCTTCCTCTTCCATATGCATTGTCGGCAAGAGTTCCCTCTGGGCATGCCTCCAATGTGAAAACCTGATTTGTTACAAATCTTGGGAGTCAAAAAGGCTCCCCAACAAAACCATGATACCTAAGAAATGTAAAATCCTCCCCAAATAAATAATCCATTTGAGGAAATGAATTTTTAATCCACAACAAAAATTGAGGAGATAAACAACCACTAGGCCGAGGTAATAATTCTTGTAACACTGGTCTTAGAAAAAGGTGTACAAACCCATAATAATTACTTTTCCTTGATAGGAAACTTGTCCATACAAAAATTGTTTGAATTAAACCCTCTTCATCTAACCTAGATATAGGTAAATTTCTTTCTAAAAACCTGAAATTTTGATGTACGATTAAATGAACCAAGAAAGAGGAGTACCTGAATTTATATCCAGCTTGGTAATTTTTTAGCTGCAACAACATATTGTTAGCTATGAGATCAAAAAAATCAAAGTATCTTTATTCCTGCTCATGCTTGTGTATCAAAGCGAGGGCCATTTGAAAAGGTTGAAACTCCTCATCACTGTTCAATCCAAAAACCAAGGCTATCATTGAAAAAAAAATTTGTGTGTTGTTTGGGAACATTTTTATTGCCAAGGGAAAAAAATACGGCCTTTGGTTGGCTTATCCCCTGTCTCGTGGTTATAGAAATTTTCCCTTTCATTCGATTCTTCCCAATAGGTCTCCATATCTTCCTCGAAGAACATCTCGATATACTAGTTGTAGGGGATGCACAACATCTCTCGTATAGCTCAAGAAGAGACCACTACCTTTATTCTATTGCATGTTATGGTCTAGTTCCCTCATCGAGCCTCTTAGCACATGCATCTACTAGCTCTGAGCATAGATGTACGATAGGTATCATAAATTGGAGGCAACCCACAATTCTAGAGCCAAGAGGCGAAACTATTAATGTTTCCATAATCTATCATCCTTCAAAAAGCTCCTTCCCTAAGATTTTTAGGGTTCTTAGCCAGCCTAGGGTCAAAGATACTATCCATGAAATCTCACACTACTTTCCTTTTAACACTTTTTTCTACCAACATCCTTTCACAAAACTCGAAAGGATGCTCCTCAGGTACTAGGGCATTTGCAAATGTTTTTTTCCCAAAAATATTGGCAAAGGCCAACCTCCTTGGTGCAGATTCAACCCTTCTTCCAAATGTTGTGGATTCCGCCATGGTTGCCCCAAAAATTGTAGACTTTTCTAAAATGGCCACTTGCTCTTTTCTTTTCTATGAGAACTATTAATTTTTGGGCAATTAGTTCTCGAGGAAGTACATTGAGTTAAGGCCATGTCATTACTGCTAATCCATTAAATGCTGCCACCGAGGCGATATGTGTGGATAGAGGATCTGTATCCCTTAGGAATTCAAAAATCCTTTAGGAATGGATTAAGTAAATTCCTTTTCACCGCCTCTTTCCTAGAATTAACTCGTTGCCTCGAGGAGAGTGCCATTACTTATGTCAATCTTTGTCTAGTGATACAAAGTACTCTTGAAAAGACTTGCTCATTAATTTTTCAAACATTTAGCACATTAATCCCTATCTTTTCACTTATGGAAGTTGGTAGATGTTGATGATGGTTAAGGATAGGTTTTGAAAATTTCCCTATATGGGCATTTACTTCCCGATGTCTAAACATTAATTTTCATCTTGGTGATAGATTTTTTGTAAGATCTATTCTTCCGTTCACTGGCTGCCTCAAAATTTCCCATTATTGTCTAGCCAAAAATAGAACTTCTACTATTTTGTCATTCTGACATATTTTTTCTATAAATAGCTATACCACCTTAAGGACATATTCATTCGAAAAGAAAAACTTTGGAGTTTAGCTATTTTCTTAGTTTGCAATATTTCCTTTTCTTTTATGTGCCAAGCATGATTGTTGGTGTAGGTACTCCCATCCACCTTCTCGCATGTAGGCCATAGTATGCCTTCACCAAAGAGGTTACAAGTGAGAGAATTAAGTGCCTAATAAAGAAATGTGACCATCTGGGGGTAATTACCTTCAGGAGGGTTGTGGGTATGGAATTCATCGAGGATCAGAACCAGATGCGCACCGATTGCAATGTCTTGTCTCAGTTCATGGCCTCTCTGCTAGACCTAAACATCACCAAGACCATGATAGTCAAGCTCTATCGCCAAATGTTTGACGTTTCTCTGCTAGAGGGACTTGGTGAGAGTGCGAGTAGCTATCCTTGGTGTCGACATTCCTACCACAATGAACCTTTATAGGTTTGTTGACTATGGCCTAGACATTCCTTGGCTTCCTTTCCTAATGAATTTCAAACCATGGACCTAAAAAACTGCCATGCTTTGGCTCTACCTGTGGCTACCTACCTCCTCCAAGAGTATGGTTTTGATGAAGCTCCTACCTAGTAGGACTTCAAAAATAAGTTTGAGCTCGTCATCTTTGGCCACACGGAATGAGGTCATGGTTCATGAATTGCATCCCTACTATGTGTGAAGAATAAGAAGAAGAAGAAAAGAAAAAGAAAGAAAATAAAAATGGGAAACTATCCCTTATAACAATAAATAGAGGTCTTCCTTTCGCTATTATTGTAAAAATGCCTCAATTTTGTCCCTTTTTGCATTTTGCTCAAATACCCACTTCTGGGTTTTGCTCAAATATAACTTTTTTGTTAAAAATATGAGCCTTGCAATACCCAACACTATAAATTTGATGAAAACATAGTATAATAGGTTTTCATACTTCTCATCTTCCACTTATTTCTAAAACTAAGAAAAACATAAGATTTTTACAAAATTTACATATAGTACATGTCTATGAACAACTCTTAAAATAAAATGTGATACTTTAATGGAATGTTTTTCGATGAATACCATTCACCGGTATCCCCAATGTGTTACCTTCCATGTCTTCTAACTCATAGGCATTCTTTTCTTTGCATGCACTGATTCAGAAGGGACCCTTCCACAACACTTCAGATTTGGTATGTTGACCTAGTTTCGTAGAGCACTCATCATATTTTAGCACTAAGCTCCCCTTTTGGAAATCTAGGTTGGAAGCCTTTTTATCGAACCAATGTTTGACTACTTGCTAATGACTAATCATCGATTCAAAATATTTCTCTTTGTTTTCTTCCAACTCTAATAGCTCAGCTATCCATACCTCCATTGCACCATTTTCCTCTATTTCCAGGGCTTTGAGTAATTGTAACACAAGTAACTCCAAAGAAACACGTAGAACTACCTCCTTACTATAAACTAGCTCATAAGGAGATGTTTTCAAGATTTTCTTTGGTGCAATTCGATCTTCCCATAGGGTAGAACAAAAATTCTCATCCCATTCCCTTTGTTGTTCAAACCCGATACATTTGATTAACCTAATTAGGTTTTTATTTGTTGATTCTGCTAAGCCATTTCCCTGTGGGTAATAATTTGAAGAGGATTTGAGAAAAATCCCATTTTTGATGGAAAAATTGGATACCTTCGAACCCATGAAGGCCCTAGCATTATTTGATAGTATGGTCTTTGGTGAACCAAACCTGGTCACAAGTCCTTCTTGAAAGTTAAAAATCTCGCCCTTAGTACAACCTTTCAGGGCGATGACTTCTGTCCATCTTGTAAGATAATCTATCACCATGAAGATCCATTTGTGACTAGAGCTAGAGATAGGATTTATCATCCTAACAAAATCCAAACCCCACTGAGCGAAAGGTTCTTCCATTACAATAGGGCTCAAAGGTAAGGAAATATGTTTTCTCCTTCCGACAAAGAATTAGCATTGGGTGCATTTTTGTACCAAGTGATCTGCTTCTAAAAACATTGAGGGCCAGTAATATCCTACTCGCATAATTTTCAGAGTAGTAGTCTTAGTAAAAAAAATGCCCTCCTAAAGGGATACTATGAAATTCTATCAGAATATTATCCGATTGATTTTTATCTAGAAATCAAAGCAATACTCTGTCATGGTTTCTTTTGAACAAAATCCCCTCAATCAATACGTACCTAGTACCTTGTAGTCAATATTATCGTCATTTGTGAAGGGGAAGGGCTACTGAGTAATATCCCTTCTGCATGTATAAGATCTGATCCATTACCCATGACTCTTTGGATTCAAATTGGTTGGGAAAAACTTGATAAATCTGTTTGTCGGATTCAGAAACTGACTCTTGTGCAATATATTCACATAGCCCTCTTCCTCACACAAGCTTGGTTGGCCTGATGTCCACATCATATTCTAGGATTTTGGTAATCCAATTAGCTCTTTTTTCAGTTATCTCTCCCTCTATGATTTATTCTCTTACACTTGGGTGAGTGACCAAAATAGTGATCTTGTTAGCCGACAATAAGTGTCAAAAATTTTTGAGACTCTTGATGATGGCAAATGCCTTCTTTTCTACAAAATTATACTTGGTATCATAGCCTTTAAGAGTTCTTGAATGAAAAGAAATCGGATGCTCACTGCCCTCCTTCTCATCCTTTTGAGTGAGCACAAATGCTATACGATGCGCTCCACTATATACATATAGCAGAAAATTCTTAGAGAAATCAGGATTGGCCAATACTGGGGTAGCAAAAATAGCCTTCTTTATTTGTTCGAAAGCTTCTTTGCCTTCAGAAGTCCATTTGAAAATCATTTTTTTTTTAAGCATCAAGGTAATGGGCCTTGCGATGCCTGCAAATTCGGAGATGAAATGACTAACAAAATTAATCTTCCCTAGGAAAGATTGTAACCCCTTTTGATTTATTGGTAAAGGCAAATCCAATATGGATTTAACTCTTTCAGAATCTATTGTGATCCCCTACTTCAACACCACAAAACCAAGAAGTTTGCCTTGAGGTACTCTGAAAAACATTTTTTAGGATTTAAGGAAATCCTGAACTCTTGACATCTTTGAAAGATCTACTCTAAAGGTTCAAAATGATTAGCTTCCACTTTTGAGAAGATGGTCAGGTCATCCAAGTAAATCAGAATAATCAAATTAATCAATCCTACAAAAGCAATGTCCATAGCCCGCTGAAAGGTTGCACTAGCATTTGAGAGTCTCAAAGGTAGCTTTGCATATGCAAACGTTCCCCACTTAGTGGTGAATGTCATCTTATGTTGATCACTCTCTTTGACAAGTACCTGATTGTACCCCAAAAAATCATTAAGTAATGAGAACATCTCAAACCTGACCACTGTTCTGCAAGATCTATTCCATGGATGGAAAAGGGTAATGATCTTTCAACGTGGCCCTATTGAAGTCCTAGAAATCAACACAAAACCTGATGTCATCATTCTTCTTTTGAACCAGTACCAGATTAGATACCCAAATTGAATGTTTGATCGGATAAATGATTCGAGATTCAATCAATTTGGTGCACTCTTGAGCCATCAATGCCTCGACCTTCGGGTTAACAGGCCTTTGTTTCTATTGGATGAGTTTTGACCCCTTTACCAAGTCGATGGTATGTTAAATTATACCAAGGTCATACCCTCTAAGATCATCATAATTCCATGCTATAACTCCTTCATATTTGGAACATAGATTATTCAACCTTTCTTTGTCTTCCCACTATACATTCCTCCCAACTTTCAGATTTCTGACATCTCCAACTTCTAGATCTTCGTAATCCTTTTCATCAGCTATAAACCGTTGCTTCCCATTCCTTACATCTTCAAAATCAAAGAGATTCTTAAGATAAATCAAACCTTGAGGCACCTTATTTCCTTTTAGTTGAATGACCTACCCTTCGGATGGCTGAAAATCTGATTCCGAATGGTCCAAAGGTCATTTGGATTTCTAAACAAAATTGGTTATCTAGGCATCATCCTCAAATACCTGCCAATTTTGTTCATTATCATGGATTGATGGTCAAAAAACTATGTGGATGGTACCTTTTATAGAGTCAGGAATAGGCGCAAACTGTTACCCGATAGAAGCCATCCGATCTGCTACATCATTCAAGTTTTGAGGGATAGCTTGTATATTGAAAGCCTCCAAAACTTCAATCAGGTCCCATATCCGATGCCTATAGGCCTTCATCCTGGTGTTTGTTTCAAGTGCTTGGCCATGTACTTGGTTGACAACCAACTCAGAATCTCCAAATACTTGCAATATTTTCACACCCATCTGCTCGGCAAGGAGAAGGCTATGGATTTAGGCTTCATATTCTGCATCATTATTTGAGCATGGAAACTAGAAATGATAGGACTTAAGGGTTTTGGATCCTATTGGAGACAATAATCAGACTCCTGCCTTAGAACTGGCCTTGCATCTAGTAGCATCAAAATACATGGTCCATAGGGAATTATCCATCGGATCATTATAACTTTCTCGATCCTCTATCAAATTCGGATGGACCATGTCATCATCAAATATGACATAAGTACCCAACCATGTGGCATGGAAATTGTCGAACAGATCAGAATCAATGAGTTGGTTAAGGAGGACCTCTTCTTCTGGAGTTTGTTCACTTGTGTCCTCTTCATCTTCTAGTATTTCATAGCAATACCTTTCTTGTTTAGAAAAATAAGTATGCGCAAATTCAAAGCAAAGAACAACATTGTCTGCTATTTGTTCGACATGTAGAGATTCTAAAAGAATTTTCATCTTTTCTCCATGCTTAGTTCTTAGTATCAAATGAGACCAATCTAGTGTTAGATATCCGTCTAGCTTGGTGGTGAAATCTTGAGAGAGAAATTTTTTGAAGACTGGAGGGATGTCAAATATTACTACCTCTTGTGAGACTATCTAGCTCGGACATGAAAAAAGAGTTAAGGATAAATATTTTATCTGGCCAACTAAAAAAACCTTTTTTCCATCTAATTGCATGATTCCCTTTTCCAAAGGTTCATACTTGAGCATTAAAGCATCAACCACTTGCTTTGTCATGACTTTTGTACTAGCTCTTGAATCAATCATATTATTATGGAGAATTTTATCTCCCACGATTAGCGTTAAAAAGAAAGGAGTGGGATTTGGTTTACTTACCTCTCCCCCCTTTTCAATTTCTGAAGCTCTCACATAGGTTACCATCTTTGGATCCTGAGCATCCAACGCAGGGATTTTTGCTTCATTTAGGTTACACTGTGGATTTTCCTCCTCGCACGACCTTGACTCTTCATTTTTGAGTGCTCCTTCAAGCAATATTTTTTCTTCAGGGTTAGATATCACGTCACATAGAGAAACATTACTGATTGCCTTCTTCATCTGCTCCACTACGTTAAGCATTCTTACTAGCTAGACCTTGGGTCTGAATGGTGGGAATTCTGTAAGCTTCTATGGAAGGTATTCCATTGTGAATGGTTTGTATGTTCTATCAGGTGGTCTGTCGGGTGTTTCTAGAATCTGTCACTGCAAACCCAATTGAACAGTTGATCACTCGACGAGCTGAGGACACTGTCTTTTGGATGGCGGTGACGAGTGAGGCTAGGGATGTGGAAGAGTTTGTGACACATATTCCCTAGTGAGTCTTATCTTTTATTTGGTATTGTAATATGATTTTACCTTCAGAGCACTGGTTATTCGAGCTTCATTCATAAAAATTGAATCCTACTCCTCCATCCAAGAGAAAAGTGTCTGATCGAGTGCTATGTCCAACTCTTGCTCCATGAAAATTCCTTCCATTTGTGCTCTAAATCGAGTGTTCTCCATCTCGAGAGATTCATACTCTTCTATGTTGGGTTGTACACCTTTGCTTCTCCTCTCCGCTATTTTCTGCTATAAATTTCCTCTAGGGAAATTTTGAGGCATGTGACTGTTGTTTCAATGGAAAGACCATGCATTCTCATTGTCCACCAAGTTGTTTTGGCCTAGGATCAAATCCTTGCCTTGGCTATCTTTGACCATTTGCAGTGGCATAGTGACCGAGACTATTTGATTAGCCACTATGGATTGTTGGCCTCCCCGACCTGAAGATCCCTAATATGAGTCTTGTTGATTCTTTTGATAGAAAGCTCTACCCCCTTAGTATGTTTGATTTTCTTGTTTCGGGGGTGTTGCTTGCTACTGATTAATAAGGACTAGCTCATTAGTGAAAGATCGCATTAGGGTTTTCATGTCATTAAGGTAATCCATGGAAGAAGAGGAGTTCAACATTCCTGGTTGCACATTCGGGTACATGTACATAGACTGGGGTGGCACTGAACTTGATGCCTAGCTCGTTGTAGTTTTAATAAAAGACTCTTGGTGGACCGTGGTGTTGAATATCTCAGGAAAAACAAGCATCAGAGGTCTCAACGGGAGTTTCCCGACGTCTATCAAACTATTTTCTGCCTGAACCGCTAGGTCATAGGCATTGGATAGAGTTTCTTCTCCCATAGAAGTTATCTGGATCATGATGTCTGAATTGATGGCTTTTACAAAAAAAAAAATGCCATTACAGTTGGGGTCGTGCAGTTACCAGAATCCTTTGCCAAGCCTTATTAAACCTGGTATTAAAGTCACTCATGGCTTCCTATGGGGATCTCTTGATGGTAATTAGTTGGTGCAATAATGAAGAATGATCTCCCTTCTCTGAAAAGTGCTCAGAATTTTTATGCCCGAGCTGGTCCCACATAGCGATAGATCCTAAAGTTAAAGATTTATACCAGTCCTAAGCCTTCCCTTTGAAATAAGAAGCTAGCAATCTCATGGAAATATTCTCCTCAATGGTTTTGTGGACCCTACACACCTCTACTACATCTTGAAGGTGTTCAGAAGGAATTTTAGAATCTTCTCTCAAAAATTTTGGAATAGCCTTCAAGGCATTAGTAGGTATGACGGGCTAGACATTGGGTGGAGCTGGTGGTTGTAGTGGGCTGCCAATGTCCCAAGTTACAAATTTTCTAGGAGAGAGAGGGGGTATATGGGCCATGGAAAAAAGATTGCTATGAATTAGATATAATGGTATGCTTATCTGAAAACTTTGATCCTCACGCGGGGTAGACAAAGCTTTGAATTTTGGACTCTTGCTTCTCACTCCCCCCATTCTCACAGCTGATATAGAAAATATGGTTCTTCTTCTCCTAGGTATAGAAATTTGAAACTAGGAGTACCGAAAGTTACCCCTTGATGATGTTCTTGTTTGAACCCTAGGCATGAAACTTTCAGCGTCTTTCCTCTGGTAAAATTTAGAGATATTTCTAACTTCTAATCAGGCGATTGTGGGTTCGAGTCCCACCTGGTGTGCCGGAAAAAGAACTATTGATCATAAAAGCTTGCACCTCTCTGACAGTCTTATGGGAAATTCAGCAAGTGGGGGACAACGTGCATCTCATTGAATACCTCAAAGATTTTTATAGAAAGTCTGCTCTTCTCTAAGTTTTTAGGAAATAGGAAAAAGAAATGTAAACAGAGAAACATGAAAGATGGTGATGCGGCAATTCTTTTACAACATTTGAAAATCATAAACTTCCCCCTATGAATGATATGTTAGACACAAAATATCACTTCCCCTCATTGGCAAGAAGAGAACGAACATGAGAGGCTTAATACAAGCACATATGTAGTCATTCAATCAACCCTTAGGAAATGCATATTTAGATCTAAATCAAACATAGAAGTTCTAGATCTATTGGAAAAATGTTCTTAAAAGCAATACAAACTCTCCCTCCTAATATAGTGTATTATGAAAAGATGATAAGCTTACAAAGAAAACAAAAAACTCCAATGACATAGTCTAGTTACTAAAGCTTACAATTCATTCATATACACAAACAATATAGAAGTTCGATAATCAAAACTATCCAGATTAGCAAGACATAGTGTTCCATTCTAAACACAGATATAATGAAAGAAACACTGAAAAAGATCGTATCATGCATAGTTTCAAGTATTTTTCAGAATAACCTATACCTTAAACTCAGATGAACTTTAGAAGAAAGATCGGATTCCAATTCGCCAATAGTTTGATCATAAAATAGACATAACATACCAGAGTGAAGTAGTCTTCTATATACCTTTAAAAATAAATTCTTCTACTAACTAAGAAAACTAAAAACACTTTTCCAACATGAATTTTTTTTTGGAACCCTTTACTTTATGCCTATCACCTATAATATATAGCTTCCTCAAAGGGAAACGCTGACCTTCCCTAGAAATAATGACCACCAAATGTCCAAAACCGATAGCTTGAGAACCCTTTCTTTAGATCCTTTTCAGCTACCACATTTATGCCATCTAGATATTTTGAAAAGATCAACCCCTATAATTGCTCTAATTCCAAAGAATAGTTTTATATTCATTACTATCAATCACCCAAGTGGACTCGGCTGCATTGCCTCATATCTTCTTACTAATTAGGAGTATAGCGCATTTTGTCAGATATGAAGTCGAACATTGCTTTGCTGGGCTATAGTGCGAAGGGGTGACATGTCGAATGGGTGGACAACTTCTCCTTTACAAAAAGTGAAAACAATAAAATGCTCACCGAATCGACTTGTGGTTCGCTTTCCGACAATAGAGACAATACTCATCAAAAGACACACAGCCACCACATGGCGTGTTGCGCATCTATTCATAAATGCAAACCCTTTGCGCTAGGATCCTTCAAAAGGAAAAATAAAGCCGAAAGATAAAAATATATATAAAAAAGAAAAATATTCTTCATAGTTCCCTTGTTCACATGTATAAATTGGTGATGCCTTAGTTCATTTTTATGTGACAAGTTGAAGATAGTTGATATGATGTTATGTTGTCAAAATTACTCCAAAATTTTGTTGTAGTGTGAAGACTCTTGACCATTTCTACAAGATTGTATTGTTTGCTTTGTTTTCTTAGATAATACAAGTTGAGATGTGTGTTGGAGTGTTATTTTTTTATCGAAATTTTTTTTCCATGTAATCATTGTTTGTGGTTTGTATTTCTTAATTTTTTTTACGTATTCTATATCTGTAACTATTTAAGGTGTTAAAAGGAAAAAATTTTAACTCTACTAGGCTACTCATATTAGTGCAGGAAGTTACTTCTTCTCACCTAGCTTCCTTTTAGTTTGTATTAGGCCTTGGCTAGCCTTGATTCCTTTTTGGGTTTGAACAATTTTTTGAGCCAATCTTGATTTTAGTGGGAGTTTTGTAGAATAACATTTTCTAACATTGTTCTAGGAAAAATATGGAAAGTATATCTAGAATAATCAAATTGGATAAGTTTAATTACCAAAATTTTGAGTTATGGAAGTTAAAAATAGAGGATATGTTCATACATGGAGATCTAGGGGCTGCAATATCTAGTACCAAACCAAGTACAACAACCTAGGAATATTGGGTTCTAATGGATTAGAAAGGCAAGGGTTTGATAAGACTACCTGGCTGATTTTGTGCTTCTAAATGTTCATGAAGAGAAAATTTTTACATCTCTATGGAAGAAACTTGGAGATGTTTATCAAGCTAAATCCCTAGTAAAAAAGTTTTTCTTGAGAAAGAAATTGTATTATTTGAAGATGGAAGATGGAGGATCCTTGGAAAATCACCTGAATACATTTAACATGTTCATAGCTCAGTTGGGTTCTATTGGAGATAACATTGAGGACTAGGATCGTTGCATGCTTTTTTTGTGTTCTATGTGGGACTCATGGGATCACCTGGCAATGGCCATTGGGATTACTACCATCATTTTCAAGTGGGATGAGCTAGTTAATTTTTTGTTAGAAGAGATGCAAAGGAAGTATTTAGAGATGGATAAGGAATCCCTTGTTGTTCATTGCAAATCAAAAGAGAAAGAAAAGGACAAGAAGTGAAAATCAAATTCTTTGTAGAGATCTAATTCTCTTGGAAAGTCCAAGGAAAAGTGTTGGAATTGTGAGAAGTCTAGTCATTTCATAAAAGAGTGCAAGGAAGAGAATAATAAGAAAGGAAAAAAATATTTCATAGATTCTAAATCTGATAAATCCTCTTAAGATGATTTCGATGCATTTTTTAAAAGGCTTGGAAACCCATGCATTAGAAGATTTACTAAGCTAATCGAATTGGGTGCTTCTTTCCACATGACCTCACAAAGAGGTTGGTTCTCAAATTATGAAGAATATAATGGTGAGAAGTTTTATCTAGCTGATGACTATCACCTAAAGATTGTTGGTTTTGGAAGATTCAAAATAAGATTCCTTCATGGAAGAGGGAAGGGTATTTGTGGTGTCTTGCATATCGTAGGTTTAGTAGGAAACCTACAAACTATGAGTAAACTAAATAATTTGATAGTGCAAGTTGTTTTCTCAAGTGTAGGATGCAAGATGAAATTAGGAGCTATGGTTTTTAGTAAGGGTGTTTAGATTAACACCTTGTACAAGTTGGATGCATGCACAATGTAGTGTAGTAGTTTTGTCTAATACACCAAAGAAGAAACCTTTGTGCATTTTAGGTACCTAAGTGTGCTCATTCCTTAGAAATGAAGCTTCTTGTGGAAAAAATTATGTTTTGGCACCAACTATTTGGTCAAATTGGTTAGAAGGGTCTTAGAGCCTTGAAAAATAAGAGCCTTGTTGAAGGCCTTGATGATTATAATCTCAAGTTTAATTTTTGTGAATATTGTGAGTATGGAACGCAACACCATGTTTCTTTTTATTCAAGTTCTCATAACTCTTCAAGGGTTTTAGACTATTTTCAAGAAGATGTGTCTAGTCTTGTAAATGTTCCTTTGATATACAAATCTATATATTTTGTTTTTTTCATAAATGTTTGAACCACCAAAAACAAAGATTTATGAGCCAGGGAAAGAGGATTCCCTGACTAGGCTCTTAGGGTTTTTCACCCTAAGAGAGCTTAGTTGGGAGAATGACTCTCTTTCCTCTTGGTTGATTATGTTTAAGGCTAAGTTCATTCAAAAAGGGGGATAGGAATTTGATGATGGTTGTGAATGTGTGTGATGTGTGGCTAATTCTAAAAGTAAAATGAAACTATTCTAAGTGTATGTAAATGTAAATGAAACAAAAATAAGCTAATGCAAGCTAACTAACTATATGCCCTAAATGAGTGTTTTCTGGAAAATGACAGAGTGAGACAGAAAGTGTGTACCTGGAGAAATGATGTAAGAGTTGAAGGCTCTTGGAAGCTCCTGGAAAGTGCTAGAAAATGACAAAAGGACACTTATGCCAAGTGGGTCAACCTAGTCCTCCAACTAGCAAACTATCCCAAAATAGGTTTCGGGGAAATGGATATCAAAAAACACAAAAACCCTTTTCCGAGCCTAACACGGGGACAAGGTCACCAATAGGGGTAACCTAGTCCTCTTTTGGCTTTCTGAGGAATCAGGTTTTGGTTTTGTGGGTTTCAGTTGATGTTCCCCTTTTCTGCAACAATTTGTGAGAAGAACCTCCAGAAGTGACCTACAATCTATCTTTTTGTCTTTTCTAGGGCTTGAGATTTGGAGTTGACTTTTGGAGAATGTTTTGTACTTATTGGAACACTTTTTCATTCCCCTAACCTACATAAAAATATCTGCAAACACATGCAAAGACTAGAAATTGTTAGGGTTAGATAATATGGGTTTGCCTAAGTCAAACCCCTTTGTAGGTGGTTACACCCAAATGAGATAAGCAAAAAAAGGAAATAAAGGTTGAATGATAACATAATAAAGTAGCTTACCAAACCTTTGTTGATGGTCTACAAGTTGCATGAGCAACTTCAATGGAGGAGGTCTAAAAACCCTAGTGCTTGTATGCTTGCTTGGTTTCTTGAGTACTTGATGATTGAGAGGAAGAGAGCAAAACTAAGCTTAGAGAGAAAAAATGAACTAGGAGAGAGACAGAATGGAGGTGAAATCCTTATTTGTACAAGTGAAACCCTAATTTTCAAAAAATACAACCTAATAGGCTGACCCTAGGGTTCAGGAGGCAAGATTCCCATTGAGTCTTATTTGAAATTTGAAATTTATGCTTATAGGGACTAGGTCACCCAAAGTGGCGACCTAGTCCTCCTAAGAAAATTTTGATGATTGTCAGGAATTAATTTATGTTTAATAAATTTAACTATATTTTCCTCCCAAAACACACCTAGGTTGAGACTAAAGGTGTATTAAAAGGACAAATTAGCATATGAAAAGGGTTGATTTAGGGGTGATAAGCCTAAATAAGTGTGAAAATGCAACACAACACTTTACGACACTCTATTTTAAGGCTTAGGAAGGTGTGAGAATTTATTATTTAGGTGAATTATGTTGAAAGGGTCTTAGAAAAGTGAGGAAATGTATTACAACACTTCACAACACCTTAGTAAAACATTGTTAGGTTAGTGTTGAAATGAAAGCTTACCAGGCTGAATCAAGGTAATCAATGCCAAAATCCACTGAAAAAGGCTAAAATGAGTGAAAAAGTGCCAAGGTATACACTTTTGGCAACACATTTAGCCCCCACTTTAGTGAGAGTATGAATGTTCTTCAGACTCACACTAAACTAGCTGAACCAAGTGCATTGAGCGAGATCCAGTTTACTTATGTTAATAAGGTGAGATGACTATGATCAAGAGGGATGATCAAGCCCTCGAGATCAAGATCCCATGGTACACTAAGCATAAGTGAAAAACATCACACAAGGAGTGATGTGAAAGGGTGGAGAAAAAGTCAAATCAAGCTTCAATCATTTATCCAGCTAGTTGTGGATTAGATCTAGGCTATTTGTCTAAAAGGAAAGTATACTCACTCTGGGCCGATAAAAATTTTGATTTTTCATTGGGTGAGAATGCCAAAAGGTGATGAGGGACACATAAACCTGGTTGGTATGTGCTCACACACACAAAGGTGGCTTTAGGGAAAGTCGTGTTGCTAGTTGGACTTTCCACTCAACCATACCAAAGTTGTACTCCCTAACAACTTTGATAAGGCGCCACAAGGACAAGGGTGTGGTTCATGAGACAATCAAAGCCTTGGATGCTTAGAACCCATGAACAAGTGCAAGCCGGTACTATATGCATGCAAGTTGTGTTATGCAAGGTGGCCATGAATGCACAAATGTAAAAAGGATGCAACATGCAAAAAGAAAAAGTGAAAAGGTGCAAAAGAAATGAAAATTGAAAGTGTTCGAAGGACTCTTCTTTAATTCATTTGAGGTATTTAGACTTAGGGAGCATTACGTGTAATTTTTCCAAAAGAGGACCGATCAAAGAATAGAAGATTCACAATTTAGGGGATGTAGTGTGTTACATCATGCCACTAAGAGGAATGTAATATGCTGAGATAAGTCACACTTATGAAAGACATTATACTCAATGTCATCCACAAATTTAGAAAACACATCAAGTCAAGTAAGAAGGTTGCACTAGGAAGCATGGGCAAAGGGAAAAACAAATGTAAATACAAAAAAATAAAAGTAAAATAGAATAGTGCCAATGTATGCCCCCACTTTAAAGGGATTGCCACACACCGTTTTGTGAGAAATTGCTTTAAAGTATCAAAGGCACAATGCAAAGGGAACATGAGGGCCTTGCAAGCAAATATTTTCCAAGAAAGGCTACATCGTGCAAAAAAGAAGCAAGTGAAAGAGAAGGGGAAAGATGCCCCCAAAATGGAAAATACCAAATACACAAGGGATCTATGTATTTAAGGTTAGTATGTTCATTGCTGCAAATTTTTAGAGAGCAGAAAACTATCGTCATCTCCTCAAACAAAGAGAACGAGAAGGACACATACAGAGCGAAGACAAAAAGAAGTCATTTTGGGTCAACATCTAGGAGACATAGGATGTCTTGATGCTTTGCATCATCCCCAAAAAGGACCAAAGAAAGAAAAAGACAAAAGAAAAAATCAAAGGAGCCTTATCATTTGAGTTAACATGAAGGAGACCATGCAGTCTCAATGCCTTGCATCATCATCAAATGAAAGGAAAGAAGGGCATGAAAAGGAAAGAAAAACAGGGTCATTTGGGTCAACATGAAGGAGACAGTGCAGTCTCAATGCCTTGCATCATCCCCAAATGAAAGGCAAGAAGGGCCAAGGAGAAACAAAAAGGGAAAACAAAATATTTCTTTTTGGGTCAACATGAAAGAAACTAGGTGGGCTCAATGCTTTCTGTCATCCCCCAAAAGGAAGGGAGAAAAAAAAGGCAGAAAGCAAAAAACAAAGAAAATGCACGACATATAGAAGAAAGAAGATACATATAGAATAATGTCACAAACATCAAACAAGAGTGGGAATACAAGATGCAAAACAATGAACAAAATACTAGTAAGGAAAGTGTAAGTCAACCGTGAAGCCAAATATCTAGCTCCCCATCTTGGTGGGGAAAACTAGGAGGTGGACAAAAAAGCTAAGGGACAAAGGCAATTGCAATACTAGGACAATGCTAGCAACCTCTTGCCCCCACTAAGTGCAAGTCCAGAGTGAGCCAAGATAGGTGATGGGAAGGAACATGTAATAGTGAGAGGGTCTATTCTACAAATATTATATGTAGGGGTACACGAAAGCATACTAGGGGTCGATAAGGTGACACTCTGAACCGATGAAGTGATATTTACTCAGAATCTCACGTAGATGGCAATATTCATCACTTCAATGGCTGAGAACACAATGATAAGCACAATGTGGTGCATTGGAATCTTGAGGATGAATGACCAGCTTATTTTGATGAGGTAAAGTGATGAGGCCTTTGTTTAGGAGGATGTATAATTTCCTTCCACATTTAGGTGGTGGATGGAGAGGAAATTTAAGTTTTTGGAGTTTATAGTGCCTCTTACGGCAGCTAGACTTACCTACCTCAAAAGATGGGATGGGAGTGGGAGGTCTTGAGATGATTGGCGATTTTTAATTTTTGGGAAGAGGAGGTAGTGGCCTTTTTTGAGGAAGGAGAACATCCAAGTAATAAGGGTTATGAAATATTACCGTACCATCATCATGAAGGTTAAGGCACTCACTAGGGTGCACTCTAAGATGAGGGGGATCATGATAACCAATGCATGTATGGTGTTCATCGAGTTGCAATTGGTATTAAATTTGTGAATCTCATGTTCCCTAGTAAGATCACCACCTTGTTTGCTTAATATGGTGAACCATTTCCCATAATTTTGGTTAAGGTTAATGGGAGGATGGGTGATAGGATTATTGTAATATGGTTGAGCAACAACAAGGGTGGAAGAAAAAGGCTTACCTTGAGTAGGTAGGCATGATTCGATGTTGGTTTCTGGATGAAGGTAAACAAATGAATTAGGGATGAAATGTTGGGAAATGGGGGTGGGTGCATAGATGGGCAAAAGGTTGTGTTGGCTTCGAGGTTATCTAGACACTCATTAAGGAACTGACACATGCTAGCATCATCCTCTCTAAAGATGTCAATCTTCGTAGGGGGGCTTTCTGTAGGAGTAGGATGAGTAGGATTGGGTTCAAGGTCATGAGGATCGATGGAAAAAGTGTAGCTTGACATGTCCATTATGGATTTTAGGGAGGTCCATAACTTCTTGAAAGACATGGCCATGGTAAGGGTGAAGCAATGACAAGAAAGGGACCAAATGTCAAATTTGGAGATGAAACAGAAAGGTAAAGACGAAAACCAGAAATGCAGACCAGGTGCTGGGAACGGCAGAAAGTGCGATGCAAATTGTACAAAAGGACTAGGTCACCCAGTGTGTCGACTTAGTCCCAATGGTGTTTTTTTTGAATTTTTTATGAACTTTTATCTGATTTCTATGGTTTCTCTGAGATTTAATTACAAACAGAAAAGAAAAATACAATGCAATATGCAAAATTACCATGAATTTTCACTAAATGCACTTTTATGTCTAATTGTAGGATGCAAACAATGAAATAATTTAATGCAATGCAAGCTATCTTAAGATCAAATGAAGAAAATCAGAAAGCTAGCTAGTGTCAAAGGTTGGGTTCACCAAAATGAACCACCAAAAACATAGATTTCTAAGCTAGGGAAAGAGGATTCCCTGACTAGGCTCTTAGGGTTTGTCACCCTAAGAGCACTTAGTTGGGAGAATGACTCTCCTTCCTCTTGGTTGATTATGTTTAAGGCTAAGTTCATTCAAAAAGGGGGGAGGGGGGAATTTGATGATGGTTGTGAATGTGTGTGATGTATGGCTAATGTTGAAAGTAAAATGAAACAAAACTAAGCTAATGCAAGCTAACTAGCTATATGCCCTAAATGAGTGTTTTTTACAAAAATGACTAAGTGGGATAGAAAGTGTGTACCTAGAGAAATGATGTAAGAGTTGAAGGCTCTTAGAAGCTCCTAGAAAGTGTTGGAAAATGACAAAAGGACACTTACGCCAAGTGGGGCGACCTGGTCCTCCAATTGGAAAACTATCTGAAAATAGGTTTCATGGAAATGGGTATCCAGAAACAAAAAAACCCTTTTACAGGCCTAGCACAGGGACAAGGTCACCAATAGGAGTGACCTAGTCCTCTTGTGGCTTTCTGAGGAATCAATTTTTGGTTTTGTTGGTCCTAGTTGATGTTCCACTTTTTTGTAGCAATTTGTGACAAGAACCTCTGAAAATGACTTGCAATCTGTCTTTTTGTCTTTTCCAGGGCTTGAGATTTGGAGTTGACTTGTGGAGAATTTTTTGTACTTCTTGCAACACTTTTTCCATCACCTAACCTACATCAAAATATCTACAAAAACATGCAAATACCATAAATTTTTAGGGTTAGGTAATAAGGGTTTGCCTAAGTCAAACCCTTTTGTAGGTGATTAAACCCAAATGAGATAAACACAAAGGAAAGCAAGGTTGAATGCTAACACAATAGAGTAGCTTACCAAACCTTTGTTGATGGTCTACAACTTGCATGAGTAGCTTCAATGGAGGAGGTCTAAAATCCCTAGTGCTTATATGCTTGCTTGGTTGCTTGAGTGCTTGATGATTGAGAGCAAGAGAGTGAAACTAAGCTTGGAGAGCAAAAATGAACTAAGAGAGAGACAAAAATGGAGGGGAAAACCCTTATTTGTACAAGTGAAACAATAATTTTCTTCAAATACAACATACTAGGCTGACCCTAGGGTTTAATGGCCAAGATTCCCATTGAATCTTATTTAAAATTAAAAATTTATGTGTAGATGGACTAGGTCACCCAAAGTGGTGACCTAGTCCTCCTAGGAAAATTTTGATGATTGTCAGGAATTAATTTATGTTTAATAAAGTTAACTACATTTTCCTCCCGAAACACACTTAGGTCGGGACTAAAGGTGTATTAAAAGGACAAATTCACATATGGAAAGGGTTGATTTAGGGGTGATAAGCCTAGATAAGTGTGAAAATGCAACACAACACTTTATAACACTCTACTTTAAGGCTTAGGAAGGTGTAAGAATGTATTATTTAGGTGAATTATGTTGAAAGGGTCTTAGAAAAGTGAGGAAATGTATTACAAAACTTCACAACACCTTAGTAAAACATTGTTAGGTTAGTGTTGAAATGTGAGCTTACCAAGTTGAATCAAGGTAATCAAGGCCAAAATCCACTGAAAAATGCAAAAAATAGTGAAAAAATGCCAAGGTATACATTTTTTGGTGACACAGTGTTTATAATAGGAATTTTTTTTATTTCCTCAAGATTAATTCTAAAGTCTTTAGTGAGTTTAAGGAATTTAAACACATGGTTGAAAATTAGACTATTAGAAATATTAAGGGTTTGAGGATTGATAATGGTGGTGAGTTTTGTTTGGAATAACTTGGCAAGTTCTGTAAAGAGCATGGGATTGAGATACATAAGACAAATCCTTATGCCCCGCAACAAATAGAGTTGTAGAGAGTATGATCAAGACATTTATGGAGAGGTCTAGGAGTATGATTAGAGGTTTTGGCATTGACCAAAAGTTCAAGGTTAAAGTTGTAGCCACTACATGTTATATCATGAACAATTTTTTTACACCATCTCTAGTTGAAAAGATGCCCATGGAGGTATGGTCTAATAAAAATCCTTCAATGATGTATATCTTATAGTTTTTGATTGTGAAGCTTATACTCATGTTTCAATTGAGAAGAGGTATAAATTGGAGAAAAAAGAAATTAAATTTATCTTTGTTAACTATGGTTTCAGTGAGAACGGGTACAAAATCAAGGATCTAGTGGCCCAAAAGGTTCTCTATTGTAGAAGTGTGATTTTTAGAGAGATAAAACATTCCACTATTGAGTTGTAGGGAGAGAAAGAGGAGAAACAAAAAAAGAGGTAGTTCATATTCCACCTACTTTGATGAAAGGTGAACTACACACTCCAGCTAGTCTTGATGATGGGGAGACCTTAAGCAACTTTGAAAGTTCTAAATAAGAAGAAGAATCTTAACCTCAATAATTGAGGAAGTCTACCCATGTTAGAAAAAACAAGAAAGGTTTAGTTATTCCTTGTTGGATTCTAGTTTAATTTTTTCTTTAATTGCTAATAATGAGCTTGGGACTATTAGAGAGGCTATGGATATGAATGATTTAGATTTGTGGATGGAGAGATGGTTGGATTCTATATAAATAAGACTTGGGAATCAGTACTCTTGCTTGTTGAGTGTAAGCCAATTGGTTGTAAATGGGTTTTCAAGAAGAAGTGTGGTGGTGATGGTAGTCTAGAGAAGCATAAGGCACAACTGGTTAGTATACGATAATAATAGATGGAGAAAATTTACTATGGTGAAATATTCTCTCCTATTGTAAAGAACACATCTATCCATTTCTTCTTATATATTTCTCTCCTATTGTGGTTAAAGGTAAAGAAAATATGGTTTGAAAACTGAAAAATGTCTTTTTATATTTTGAAACTATCTTCTAGAATGTGGTACCAAAAGTTTGATATCTATGTGTTGTCATTGATATTTTCGAGATCTAAATTTGACCATTGTGTGTATTAAAAATTTGATAATAGTTTTAGTCAAAATTAAAAAGTTCATATCTTAGTCATTCAAACTCCTTTTTATGAGATTTTATTTAAATTAGGGGTAGAATTTTGTCCTCTATGTAGTGGTGCAATAATTTTTTTGTTTTTATTTTTTCTAGATATTGTAAATTCTCATAGGTGTTCTAACTCCTATAATAAATTTTTTTTGTTCAATGTTTTTAAAAGTGCATATTTTTTTATGGAACTTGTAGTGGTGTGATCATATTAATATAATTTTATTGAAAATTTATACTTTGATTCTATGACCAAATTTGGCATATGTAAGCACTAAGATCAAGTCCACTTCTACTTTTTTTGGAATATAGAACTTGTAATGAACTAAGTATAAATTCCCATGATCATATATTTATGAGGTGGACTATTGATTGAATTTTATAAGAGCAATCTAATGATTTTTTTGGAAAAAGTCTCTTGACTAGTTTGTTGTGTGAGTAAGTTAAGGATTTTATCATGAAAATCAAAAGGAATCATGGTATAATAAGGTTGGATATATGGAACTATAATTCTTCGAGAGATGGAATCCTAACACATTGTAGGTGGCTTAATATTTTTTCCTATCTCTATTGACTAGTTCCTAAACCATCATAATATTGGAAGGCAGTTGTGTAGGATGTAAAGACTGGACACATCTTAGGAGTAATTTTTTGTAATTGTGATATTGACACACAAATTTATATTTATGGTATTCAATTCCCTCATGGCCCAATGATCGGGTCAATATTTTTTAGATGTATGGAGATCCAAATGAACCTTTGTTCCTAGAGGATCATGTTATGGTTTTCCTTGTTGCAATTAATGACTTTCCACCAAATTATGATAAAATAGCTATAGTTCTTACTAAATGGGAACAATTTAGTCATCTTGATGACATAAATACTTCTCTTTCTCCTCGTATAGATAATTCTATTTAGAATTTACTTTCTATGGACCCTAATCAAAATTTAGAGGGCACATCTTCTTCATTTAAGATTCAACATCTTGAGGCTGATGGGTCTAGACAACATTCACAAAATTAGTTGGTGTACACAATATGGCATCTAATGCATGCAAGCTTTTGAATACATTCAGTATGGTCATTTGGATATTCATATTTATTGATCTATTAAGGTTCTAGAGATATGTTTTGATAGTACATATCCTTCATCTACTATTCCATTTAACGATGGTTGTGTTGCTACAATTATGCCTATTTTTGATTTAGTGCAATATGATATTCATAGTCTTCTAGATATAGCTACTTGGGATGATTACTTAACAACCATTTTCTATTTATTTCATGATTCCTATCTTGCAAACTTGGAGGATACTATTGAGCATATCAATATTCTATTTATGTTGCTTCGTATGGAGTCACACCATCTTCTCAATATGTTGTGGGGAGCATTTTGACAATATTTTTCCTTCTATTTCTCATAATTTGGCATTGGTAAGGAGACCTTTGATCAACATTTGTAGCAGCCAAATTTGTCTAGATATTATGTTTTACATCCTTTTCTATGAGATTTTAGATAGTCATATTCTTAGGTATGTCCTAGAACACATAATTTTACTGTGGTAGCTTTTGGCATTGACATGGTGACAATTGAGTGGAATTCAAAGTCTTCACACATCATATTTCTTCACTCATCTTCCTTTCAAGAATGTGAAGAATTCTTTCATACAATTATTGGTATTGTTTCTTCCAAAGGGGATGAATGTTGCTCAATGTGATTGGATCAGCTTCAACATTCATTGTTAAGCATCTACCATCATTGCTAGAGACACAATTTTAGAGGGGATAAGTAGAATCTATTTTTTTTTCTCTATTGGGAAGGGAAAAGTTTTCCTTGCTTGCATTTTTGTCCTTCTCATTCTTATTTGAGAGCATTTTTTATTTTTCTCTTTTGGGGAGGAGTTTTATCCCACTAGGTATTGTCCTTTCCTTTGTTTGTGAGATATTGGATTTAAACATTCATACCTAACATTTTTTGTTATCTAAGACCCATCATCATCTTTGCATCATTTTTATTTTACTTCTCCCTAAGTTGTACTTAAGAGGGGTTGTTGGTGTGAATAAGGTTTTTTCCATGACTAGTTCACCTAGTAGGTCCTATTAATATGTTAAGTTTACTTAGGTATTAGGAATATTTCTAAAAAATTTAGCTGGCATGAGATATTATCTTATCTTTTTGTCATTTAATTCTTGTTCCCTAGGTCATTTAATGTGTGTTGTCTCATTTAATAATATTAAGAAACATGTCATGATGTTGTCTAACACAATGTCTCACCTTGGCTATATAACCAAGCGGTTCCCTTTGTAAATGAATTTATTGCATTGATCACATTTGATCTAATATTATTTGGCATCCACTATTGAAAATTTATTATCTTATTTTTCACTATTGTGGAAGGAAGTTTTGGTTGCAAGTGATCTTGGGAGTTTGAGTCCTTGAGTGACTCTAACACAAACGTGGAGGTAGAAAATTAATGTACAATTCATGAAAAGGTGCACAAAGGGTTTGTAAGATTGGAAAAAAGGTTTTAAAAGTAAGTATCAAGTGGAAGGAACAAGTCAATTTGTAAGATATAAAAGCGCACATAGACTTCACAAGTCCATGAAGAGAAAAGAAATATACGAAATAAAGGATTGAAATGAAGTGCAGAACAAAAATTATGGTACATATTTAGGTAAAGAAAATAAATATGTAATGATGTAGAAATGTGTGGAACTCGAGGAAGCCAAAAATTTCATGAGAGGTCCACAAGTTCACAATTCAAAACTTCATGTGGGGTCCAAAATTTTGTAAACACAAGCAACTTGCAAAAATATAGCAAACCAAGGGTTAATATTTTACTTCAATTTATTATTGATTTTTTTATTAATATAACATAATTTTTCTAAAAGAGTTTAAGTCACATGCACCATTTTCAAGAAAATATGAAATGTGAAAGCCAAAGGGAAGTGAGGAAATGGGAGGAAATGTTTTAGTGCACATAAGGTCTACATTTTTTGAAGATTGTGAATGTGGAAATGGAAGGAACTAGGGAGCTTCAAAAGAATGTTTTTGACTTGCATTTTGATGAAGGAGGGGAAGAAGGATGGGGAAGTAGAAGTGGAGGTGAGAAAAGGAAGTCTATTTTTTTTCCAAAATCAAAGAAAGAACTAAAGCTACACACAAAAAATAAATTAATGCATTATACATATAATTTCCTCAAATTTTACCGTGCAAGATCATACTAAGATAATTTAACACTTGAATAATTTAAAATTAGATCTCTAGCCTAGATCTATTATTTAACCAAAACTGGACCAAACTCTCTAAAGGATGAAACTTAAATTCTTTGAGCAAGAGAAGGGGCCCAAACAGAGACAAAACAATACTAGTAGGAAAAAGGAATAATGATGGTAGACATAAAAGGTAGATATCATTTCAAAAATCAACAACATACCATTTAAGGATGAAATAGAGTAGAAAGAATTAGGCTAAATGTCAATCAGTTTTGATTAGAGGAAAAATAGACAAAAGAGCCAAAAGTAGTTGAAGGATCCTCAAACTAAGAAAAATACATAAAATTGAAAAGCCCAATATGACAATCACTTAGATGCCTCAGTTTCATCAAGAATTAGGGATGCTATTGTAAGACACCAATAGAACGGACAAAGAAAAATGAGAAATAGAAATTGTAAGGACATAGAAAATGAAATATTTAGAGGTTGTGTTCCTTATGTGCATGTTGTTTCAAATATATTTAAAGAAAACCCATTTAATGAACAAATAAACAACATACATATGTATAGAGAATCAATTTGTGTTCTAATTTATTATTTAATAATAAGAAAAATAAAATCAATAAGTTAGTTGAAGAGAGAAAAATGCATACCTAAAATTTAACCTTGCAATCAAAGTTCTTAATTCTAGATTCTAGTCATTCTATTAATCTTTAAATCAATTTCTCTTTATAATTTTTTTCATTACAAAATATAATTTCTTCTCAATTCTTTTAATCAAATTTCTCTTATAAATATATTTTTTAAATTAACCATAAAATTAAAGATATATTATTTAAATTTTAAATGAATTTCTATATCAACTTTTTAAATTCAAATAATAATTATATTTTTTAACATCAAAAAATTTCTCCATAAAAATCAATAACTTTTTCTAAATTAAATTTAAGCCAAACAAAGTGAAAGCAAGAGCCCATGTACATGAACCTTAAAATAGACACTCTCGGTTCTACATTTTTGCAATCTTATCCCATTAAAACTCATTTATCTAATAAAATTCCATAATTATTTTGTGCCGACTGTTTCGGAGACTTCGTTGTTAAACTTATTGTTAACTGAGACGTCACATCGTCTGCTATTTAATAACTATCGACATTAACACGAACAGTTTTTCCGAGAGGTTTTCTTGAACTCTCACTTTGGTTGTACAAAGAATTTGACAAATTCCGCATTTGATCTTTTCTTCATGGATTTGGCAATGCAATCATTCATTTAGGAACAAAATTGGAAGGTTTTGGATCTGTTTTCGAGGGTTTTCAATTGATTTATTTTTATCTGAGTTGAAAGTTTTGAAGTTTCTTTAAAAGAAAATCCTCTTACCAAAAATGGTCAGGAAAGACGGCTTTTTTAGTTTTTTGTTTTGGAAAGTGCTGGTTTAACAGAAATTTTACTAGGGAAAAAGTAAACCACTAAACGCCGGAAAAACGATCGCTATCATGGTGGGTAATAAGAAAAACTATTCTTCTGGCTGCGTGTTTCGATATCCTTCTACAATACCCATGTGGATGACTGCAGCAGCGTTTGTTGTTCGTAATGCGTTTCTGGTTTGGCTATTGGAACGATGAGGGCAGCGCTTTCACATTACAGCCTAGCAAGTAAATGACAATCACTCTCTGGTTGGTGCTTTTCTGATACTTCAAGTTTTTGTTTGTTCTATTGCAATGTTCATAGAATATAGGCCAAGGAAGAGCGCAATACAAACATAGTGTATTAAATTACATGAGCTGTCCAGGTTAAGGAATTCATAAATATCTTGTTCTATGTCTCAGAAAGTAAAACCATAAACATCTGAGAGTTACCTTTTAAGGCTCAAAAGGAGAGACCCATTTTCTCTGATTAGAAGCAATGTTTACCCTCGTAGACCTGATTACCAAAAACATCAATACAAAAAAGTACTTAGATTGATATTGAAAAAAAATTGTTTGATCCACGCACACCCGTGACTTGATTGGCATTCGTGCACATGATAAATTAAGACATGTGAGAGGCAGACAAGTAATGTGGACCTATATAAAACATTGATTTTGCATAGATATATATTTACATATCTTTGATTTGATTATTTGATGTGTTTTGTTATTCACAAATCTTCTTCATTCTTGGAAGTGACTTATCTGCAACCAAAAAAATGCCCATAATTACCATCTATCTGTTAGCATCTAGGAGTTGTTTCTGCTATTTTGTCTTTTAATAAAAAAATTGATTATCAGCAATAAGTATCTAGAAATTTCATATTTATGCAAATGGAAAGATCAATTGAATTGTAAATATTGTTATTAGTAAAGAAAGTTATTTGAATAGAAGTGGGGCTCCAAACAAAAGAATTGTGAACAATTTATTGAGGATCGGAGGTGAGGAAACATAGTTGAACTAGCCAACTATACTGGCATCTGTCATAAACCTCAAATATTGAAGGTTTTGAGAGATGGAGGGCTTACCACATTTAAGGAAAAGCTCCATGGCCATGTCGTGGAAGGTACCAAAATTATTGTGAACACCTAGTATAACAGAAAAATATCAACTTTTAGGTGAGATATGACAATCAATGAGGAATTGACTATGTAGGTCTCTAGGCATTCTATGGTGGCTAGAGAAGTCTATAGAAACAAAAAGGCGGGCAAAGAAGCCTTGCAAATTTTATTTAAGGATAATGAATGAATGACATTAGTGAAACTCCACTTTGTCTTGGAGAGAACTCCAATAAAACTCATATGAGCTGAGATTTTGAAGCTAATAATATATGTGACCCTTTAGGGTCAGTATAAGAATATTTAGGGTTACTAGTTTACCTTGTGAAATCACTTTAGGCATAAGATTCTAGTTTCCCATCTTTCTATCTTTTGTGTTTAATTGACCTTTCTATCTTTGAGAATAGAAAGAACTCAAAACTGTCAATTCTTCATAAGGGTCTTATTTAGCTAATTGATAACCATATGCAGGTCTTGACCCCTAATAGGGATACCCTAAGAAAAATGAAAATAAACAATAATCTAAAAAAATTTAGGGTTGAGAATACCTATGAAGAGGATTCCCTTTCAAAATGGGAGGATGAGAATATGGAGGATTGGGTTGAGAAAGAATAGACATGGGAATTTGAAGAAATTGTTTAGGATGAGGCCCCTATTCTTCCTCGAAAAAGGAAGGGTAAGGAAGATATTTCAAAGGGGCCCAAGAAAAAGTGAAAGGGATCTCTAATGCCTAGTGCCTTGAGGATAGTGGTTACTCTAGAGAGGAGATGGATGAATGGAATGGTTTAAAAGATGAGAATGGGAAGTCTAATGTTGTGTAGAAAGAAGAATATTTCTCTATATGAGGAAAGGTAAGGAGAAAAAGAGTGGTCCTATTAGACAAGAATCCACTAAATATACCATGGATCTAGGTCATTGCCAATCAATGGAGGTGATTAAGCCTTGTGAAAGAGGTAACCATGAAGTTGGGAATGTTAGGGTGAATGACCCAACAGTGGGAATCTATTTCCCCTCCATCCCTAACCATACTCCTAAAACACCTATGGAATTTTCCCTTTATATTTCCAATGCCAACAACATAAAGGATCTTCTAGATTTTATGAGTGATATAGTGAACTCTTAACATAGAATTTCCAAATGGTTCTTTGTTGAGATAAATTTTATCAACATGAAAATGGAAATTATTTAGGCGAAGCTTGGTGATCACGAGGAGGAAATTAGTTTAAAGGAGATACAAATCTGGAAAGACTAGGAGGCTATTATAAATTTGGATAAAAGGGAAATGGATTTGGAATCCATCAAAAAAGACATGTATGACAAGGTTAACAATATGGATAAATGGATGCAAAACAAAGAAGAAAAAACTTCTATGAAATATGATGTCAAAAAAATTAATAACAACCTATAAAGGGTGGTGAAAGCTAGCCAATGCTCAATTCACAATAGTGGAAAGGAGATTTGTATCCTCATTGAGAATCTAGAAAATCTCTTATAAGAACAACTAATCTAGGAAAAAGACAGGAACTATGATCATGCCAATCCTAGTTCTCACACAAGAGGTAGTAAGAAGAATATTTTTGAGGTGGAAAAGTGATACTTCATTAGCTTTGAAAATCTCTAGGAGTAGTTCTACTAGCAAGCGATTGAGGTTGTTGAAACTTTGAAGACACTATAATCATACTACTAATTTACTTTCTCTTTTTTGATTGTTTTTGCTATTTTTTTGTTGATAGGCTATTGAGGACCTTTTGTTAACTATTATCTTGTTGGGTTGCTAATGGATTTTTGTCTGCTGATGTTTCTCCTACTTTTCTCTTTGGTAAGCTTTATGTAAATGGGTTAAGGTCCCTTTAAAACCCATTTTACCCTTAATTAGAAATTAATTTCTCTTTGATATTATCATCTTTTCTACCAATTTAATTACATCTTTAGTATCATTTTAATTGACCCAATTTCAGCATTTGAATTAAGTATTAGTTTCACAATCTTTACAAAATATAGCAAGTGGAGTAGCTTTATGGTGTAAATGTATAATCTTATACTAAATGGTAAAATCATGAGCAATCCCTAGACCCAAACCTATCCTCAAGGGTTCATTTGAAAGTATCTTCGTTGTGTATCTTTTTTCAATATTGAAATACAAAGACTTCATCTACACATTTGGGATGATAATTTTGACCTCAACCATTCATTGACCTTAGGCTTCTAATTAAATCCATATATAAATATAATAGTATGATATCAAGAAAATACCAAAAAATTACTAGTATAATGTCAATAAGCAGGAGCATAAAACATCATAATGTATAGCTTTCATATACATCACATAAACACATGTGAACAACTCTTGCATATGTCATGTATACAAATAGGACCATATAGTAAGACAATAATAAGGAAAAGAAATAGAAATAGATCCCATACTATATCACAATTTCACCCTTACCCCATTTTCTAACCAATTATGATGATGACATAAGCATCTTATACCATTTTTTGTCATCACTAGCAAGAATATAAGACACTAATACATAGACTAGGGGTTTAAGATAATTTTTGTGACTTTTTTTTAGGAAATTGTGTTAACTTGAAACGAAAAATACTTTTGTATTGTCTTAAATATTTTATTTAAGCGAGTGTCTCAAATTATTGTCTTAAAATCTGTCTTTGTAAAGATAATATGAAACAAAAGTATTGTTGCCTCTTTAGAGACAATTTCACTTTTGTCTCTTTAGAGACAATAGTTGGGATTAAAGACATATTTTCTCTCTAGAGGAAATATGTCTTTAATCCCAACTATTATCCCTCTAGAGACAATATGAAAAATGTATTAAAAAATAAATAATTTATTTTAAATATTTTTTAGTGTGCTTTTCAACATTCATTTTTTCCAAATTCTTTTCATCCTCCTATTTGCTAGAATTTTAATTTTAATTTTTCCAAATGCGGTAGAAATTCAATCTTTGTACTAAAAAATCATCCTCATCTACACAAAATAAAGAAGTTAAGCAGGTCCAAACAGATAGTAGCACAACTCTGCCAATTGTACCACCTGTTTTGCAATCTAAAGCTTGGGAAACAATAATGAAGATTTTAGATGGACAAAGTTGTAGAAGGGAAATGGTAATAAAAGGGAACCATGGTTATATGTACCATCAAACTACCTTTCCAAGAGAAAAAATGAACACTATGTTGGAGAACCCAAATAAATCGATTCCAAAAAGCTGGAAGATAAGAAAGGGTAAATATGCTCAAATAGAAATTCAATCCTTAGAACCAGCTACTATTGCTTTTTCTCAAAAAAATTTATGGAAAAAAAAGGTAAATTCACAATTGAAGATAACAGTGAGAAATAACATATTAATTGTAATTATTTCCAATTTTTTGTATCTTAGAAAATGATGTGGGAGTTTCTCCACAACTAAAAAAAATACCATGGATATGGCCTAACCATTATTGAATATTGACATTTATTTCCCAAACATAAGAAGAAAATATGTCCTTTGTTCAGTTATTTCTATCCATCCTCTTCCTTTGTGTCCTCTTTCTATGAGGCACTATTCTAATTGTGGGTTTCACTTGTTCATCACATTGAACACCCTCCTCATTATTCTTGTCTCCCACTTACTCAAATTAAAGGATGGTTTCCTATCGAGGTTCAGGAATGACAATCGAATCATTATGTGCAATAAAAAATTCATCATGTTCCTCTTTCTCCTTTTCATGCTCACTATCTAATGAGTTTGATTGTTGGGCTTCCTATACACAACATAATTTAACTCATTAAAATAACATATCAAACCTTATTCTCCTGCTTCAAAACATAGAATCTAATAAACCATGGAAATCTATACTTTTCACTATGTAAATGGATAGTTATTAATCTCAAATAGAAATTTAAATCATAGTTTTAACTTTGCTTGTTTCATTTATCTATGAAAAAATAAAATATTGTAATTCTAGGTGTATCTATTTAGATTAATGTCTGTATCATTTGCTTTGCAATGAAAATGAAGGAAAAATATTAAATCTTATTATAGCCCATCATGCAAAGAGCTTACCTTAGATTCATGACCAGTGACTAATTTCTCACCTCGATCTATCATATGTTATCGAAGGTCTTGGGAACCATGTAGTAAAGAATGTTTTAGGTCCTCCCCTGATGATTCCTTTTGAATTGGTGAACCTACATAAACAATTATACAAAATTTATAAGGTATAATGACTCATAAGATACAATAACTCACAAGTTTTTCATGACCTTTTTCTATGAGATAAAGAATACAGTAGATGAAAATATTCACTTACCAATCCACCATGAATGTTATTGTACCCACAAGATCCAAATTTATTAGATCCAATACTTGACACCCTAGCTTTGGTTGCTTTTGTGGTATCTTGAAGGTTCCTTTTAGATCCTCCTCATGCAAATGGCATATAGTTTGCATTATTTTGGGCCTTCCTCTCGAATTTGGCATCTTTCATAAGTTCATCCCATGTAACTTGGTCTATGATCCAAGCTTGACATGGATATCCCAAGTCTTTTGTAAGCTTCAACCTTAAATTGTCTCATTTAGAGTGAACGTATTTATATGCAATATCTAGAATATTTTCCTTGTTAAATCTAGGATTTCCAAGTGCTATTATGACATATTTAAAGAGTTCATATTTATTAGAATTTTTTTGCTTCCTATAATCCATTTGAATGGTATTTCCAAATAATTGTTCTGGACGACAAAAAATAAAGTGAAAGAATTTAAATCCCATTTCATCCTTCAGTATATTTCCTTCTAAGGTGAGGAAGATTGTAACTTCTTGGTTTCCTTTTGTATTCAATGAGGATATCGTTGTAGTCTTGGGGGTTGAGGTAGATGCCCTTATAGGTACATCAGTCACTTTGTCATTTATTTCTTGTATTTACAATAAGATCACCAAGCAACCATGCAATCATATTTTAGCATCACAAAGAAACCATGTAATCATCAAGAAACCATGTAATTAATCCCTTGAATATTTGAAACTTGAAATTGGTGCATCAATTGAATCCTAAGGTTCCCACTACAAAAGAAACTAGCAAGTAGTCATTAATTGTTTCTTCAAATGTTAGAATCTAGTTTTCATCTCTGAACTTAGTATAACTATAGATTGAAAAATTTAATGTCTGAGAGCAAATCCCAACATATAAAGGCTTAGAATTTATAAAAGTGTAGGATCTTACATGGCATTGTTGTTCAAATCTAAAAGGATCAGAAATTGCAGTTTGGCTCTCCTACACTACTAGCAAGTGAACTTGATCTCTGTGGAACTATATTTTGCTAACTCCAATTGGTGATGATACCCTTTCTCCATGTGAATATACATTTTTTCTTGTTGTATTCCCTATCCATCTAAGCTTCAGGCACATAGTTGCCACCATAATATTTATCTCAATCAGAGCAATGTTTTCATGACTTAAATGCCAAAAATATAAATTAGTTCATTAAGTCTTGGGGAGCTAAAATTATTACCAAGCCATCAACTCCATCTAGTATCAATAGCTTCAAAGATAGAGAAAGTGTGAGGCTAATGATTTTATTTTGATGGTGTCCTTGCTACATATTTTCTTGGTATTAAACAAATGCAATTTGGCATTATAGAACCAGATCATAAAATTCAAGAAAAACTGCTAAATACTAAATATTCATAAAAATTGATATGATATATCGATTTTACCTCAACCAAATTTAGATGGAATATAAGAATTTTTGAATTCTCCAATCCAAAAGCAATGATACTATTATCCTTTGGATGGAAAGAAAAAGATTTTGCTGCTAGGGAAGGGGGAAACAATATTTATATAGGTTGCATAAGTGTTTGCTTTATTGCATTAAGGTTCTTATATCAATCACCAAGAAATCATGAATTTAAGAATGAAAATCATAGGGATAAATATTTTTACCCATATCATAATGTTCTTTAAAAAAAAATTAACATATAAAAATAGAGTATTTATACATAAGGATTAAGTATAAGTAGAATCAATGGAAAATTACCATATTTTCTACCCTGAGAAATATTTAATACAAAAGTAAGAACATGATTAGTGAAGAAAATCATAACACTAAAAATAAACCTATTGATTCTAAATTAGTATATCAATTACCTTCAATTTGTATAGTTTGAGTAAGAATACCCCTCCACCAAAAGTGGATGATACGTATGAGTCATTTTTTGACAAAACCATGTATGAAATCTATTTTTCTGGATCCTTGTAACTTGAATCATCCACAGCTAGTTGACTAGTTGAGTCCATGAACTCAGGTGGTATGGTAGTTGTTTCCTAAAATAAATTCATAATACTTAGTGAGATTAAATACATAAATTCATTTAAAAAAAATTGATTTCCATTTAAACTGTCCAAGTTTCCATCTAAGAATCTACACCTTCCTAGTTGGATTCCCCTCATTACATGTCTATTTTCATCACTTGTGAGTAGCATTAAAGTCCAAATCTAATATATTAGAACTAGAGTTTGTATATAGTAATTGAACAATTTGTAGAGCACACTAAGGAAAACTAGAGGTACACCAGAGAACAAGTTAATGAGATTTTTCATTTCTCCTTAATAGTTTTCTCTAGCATATAAATGATGAGAGCTTGGATTTACCTTTGACATTAGATCTAGTAATTTGAAAACCCTAAGGTTTTGAATGAAACACAAAAATCCTTTCATCTTTATTGAACCACCCAATCTACCAATATTTTTACTTGACAATTTGAACACATTATACTACTTCTAGTTTTTCACAAAAAAATGCATTTAAGGGATGACATTTTCAGTATTTATTTATTCATACATCCAATATAAAAAAAATAGCTAGAGAAAGCCTTATCTTACCTAAAAGAAAGGAGTACATATTGCATACTATCTTATATTAAATCATAGATTACCATCAAATTTCACCAACATAAATGTTGAATAGGGTGGTCAAATTTTACGTGGACACTAGATCTTATAATCTAGTTTTTCACAACAAATTTAGAGATATAAGTAGTTCAAAACTGAAATACACCACATAGAATCAATGTGAAAGACATCTGTAAAATATGAGATCAATTTCTACAATCTAAGTTTGAATGAGAAAATACTACTTTCTTTTAAATAATAACTGATAAACCTTTATTTAAAGCAAAAAAAGTCTAGACAATACATTGTGACTCGATCTTCTAGAGCTCTAAATATCAAATTGGAAAATATAGTTTGATGGCTCAAATCCACGTTTTACAATATTATTTAAAAATAAAAACAAATAAATAATTCCATTATATATAAATAATTCATAATCTTAAAAACATATTCACTCTGCTTTTCAACAATTTGTTCAAAGGAACATAACAATGACTTTGTACAAAAAAAATGGATACCCAACAAACAAATTTTATTCCTTGATTTCATTATTTTGAAGTCTAGACAAGTTGTTATTATGTAATCAATCTTCATAATAACATGTCTATGTTTTTTGAAAAGGAAAAAATAGGTTTTACAGGGACCTAAAACCACAAAGTAAAAACACCAAAAGATAGAGCAAAACAAGTCGAAACATACAGACAGCTGTCCCAAAAAGGAAATGACAGCACAAAGAGACAATAGGGTCCAAAGAAAGGACTGCCAAAAAGCTAGAAACCAACACCACCGCACTACTCCAAGGTGTTCATCAACTCATCGGCCTCCTTTTCAGCATCCTTCATATCCTGTAACCCCTGCTTGAAGATTTGAACCATATGTGAAGAAATTGGGGTCTTCCTCTTTGTATTAGCTCGGGTGCGAGTCGAAATCCCTTCAACAGCAAATCTGCTGCAACCCTTGTCCACATCCAGATCCATGACCAACAAGCCCTTTTGATTTTTTTCGAGCTTTTCCACCATCGCATTGATGATAATGGTGTTATGCCTAGCAATTTTGTGATTATTCTCCACAACGGCCCTAATATTTTGGCCAATCTTGGACAAATTACACTCGATCCTGGTCAATCTTTCCTCCTGCAAATTTTGTCTTTTCCTTGATAAAGGGGTTTCCTATCCCTCATTCTCCTTATGACTCCAACTAATCTTCTGCTCCAAATCCATGACTCTGTTGCTGAGATCTCTATTACGGCCTTTCAAATCAAAGACTTCCTTCTGCGTCCACTTGAGAACAGTGAAAAGGCCATCCATACTTTTTTCCGCCACACTCACAATGTCCTCAATCTTGAGCTTATTCAAGGTAGAATTAATTTCATCCTGATTAGGGGAATCATTATGGGTATTCCAAAAACCACCAGACGCAGGGGCACTAGGGGCCAACTCTTTACTGACCATAGGTTTATCAGAAAGAATTTCCATAGAATTCCCAGAGTATGAGACTAATTTCATAACATAGGTACCTTTAAAACCCAAGACCAAGCCCGGAGTAGGGCAGCCAGGAGACAGCTGGGGATTAAGACACGGGGACGAGGCAGAACCCAGGATAGGGCTATTGTACAAAGGCTGCAGATTAGGACATGAAGGTGGAGCAGAATCCATAAGGTCATTCCGAAAAGATAGGGACTGGGGAGCAATGGTATTAGGACGAACAGGGACACAAGCAGGATGGGCCAAGGGGTCGTTCTCCCTGCTACTTTCAGTATCCTCATCATTCAATTCCCCAATATCAACAATTTTAGGCAAAGTAGGTAAATTTTGATAATGCTCATAGATGAGCCTGACAAGACCAGGGTGAATAATAGAAGTCCTCCTAGGGTTTCTTTCAACTTCATCAAGGCAATTCTTCAAAGAAGAGAATAAGTAAAAAGGCAAAGAGATACGAACCTTGTGACGGAAATGGTTCAGAATGGCAAAGTGATAACCATACGCCCTGGTGAAGCGCCCGTCAACTGTGATATACTCCATTATAACTCTTAAAACATTCCTCTAGATAGATTTAATGGACTCCACATCAAAGTAGCTATTGGCAACCTTAACCAATTTAACCTTCTCCTTGTCTTTTTTAGGAAATCTTATGACCGCTTCATCAGAGAACCGACGATCCCGATAAAATTTCACGCCCTCAGTCGAAAGACCAATAAACTCACCGATTATTTCCTCATTCAGCTTAACATTCCTACCAAACAACACAATCTCACCATTTTTCCAATTTTTGGCAAAATAGTCCAGCATCCTCTCGTTAGTACCATGGAGCTTTTCCAGAAACAGGACTAAACCTCCCTTTTCAATTCTTTCTCAGGCATTAGCATTCTTTCTATGCTCTTGAAAGCTGCTCGGCTCCACACATTTTCTCTTTCCCCCCATCTTCAAAGCTCTGTTATACCACACCCTACAGTTGCTCTGGGTCCTATTTAAACATATTCTATCAAGCACCCAGAAAGCGTGCCGGAGACTCTTCTTGAAAAAGAAAATGACGTCGGTCCCATCAAATCTAATGAAATTGATGTACCTAATCTTTATCCTTTTCATCATGACAAAGACAAGCTTCTCTTCCATGCATTGAATCATAATAAATTAGCGCTTTCACCTCAGAATGGAGGTAGTCATTCTTCCTCCATGTGTTTTCCCTGCCCCTCTTAACCCCTTCATTGGCAAAATAATCAACGACCTTATTGGCTTCTCTATAGGCGTGGGACACTTTCACTTTATCAAATTTACTTAATAAGATTATTGTATCTTTGATCCACTTTTTAATGGTCCACGAGGGAGGGGTAAGCCGAAGAATGCAATTTATTATATTCATAGAATCACCCTCCAACCAAAGACATTTCGTGTTCATCTTGAAAGCTAAGTTAACCGCATGATAAGCCCCTACAGCTTCCACAACATGATTATTTTGGGTGCCGATGTCCACAGCAAAAGCTGCAATAAAAGCCCCTGAGTTGTCCCTTAAAACACACACACTACCAGCATTCCCAGGGTTGCCTTTAGCAGCACCATCAAAATTGGCTTTCAACGAACCCAAAGGCGGCAAAGACCAACTAGCATTCTCCCTCCCACAAACATCAGGTGTGGGGACATTTAACACCGCTAATTTAGAATTCCACTTTTCAACCATAGCAATATCGAAAGGAGACCAATTAGCATTATCAACCATTTTTTCTTGGGATTAAGGATAAATTTTCCTTTAAAGCCCTTATGATTTTTTCATGCAAGTCCCCCTCCGCCATCTCTTTATCCCTAAACACTCTGTTGTTCCTTTCCTTCCACATATTCCATGACACAAAAGGTAGAACAAAAGACCAGAGCTTTTGCACAAAAGGATTTTTTGAAGGAGCTTTCCATTGCAAGAAAAAGTCTTCAACAGAAGCAAGGGAAACCCAAACCAAATCAAGAAGCTTAAAAATTTTACCCCAAATGTGCGAAACAAAAGGGCATTGAAGAAAAAGATGATTAATAGTCTCAGCATCATTCCTGCACATGTAGCACCTATTAGGTAATTGAATTCCTCTTTTTCCAAGATTTTTCAAAGTGAGAATCTTATTCTGTAGCATTATCCTATAGAAAATATTGATTTTAGGAATCAAGTGATTAATCCAAGCCTTAGCCTAGAAGGGCGGAGGATCCATCAGGCTAGCCAGCATAGAAGTAGCAGAAGAAACTAAAAAAAAGCCAGACGGATTGTCTAACCAAACGGCAAGATCATCCACCTAGTGTTGAGCAAGTCTTAGGGCCCTAAAGGCCAATTGAACCGGGCTAAGATCCTAACTGATGGTCTTCAAATCAACCCAACCCCCATTCCTCCAGTAATCTTTAACCAAGACCTTGAATTCCCTTTTACAATCATCCATCAATTTACTAAATTTCTCATCTCTGATTAAAGGGTCTTTAAAAAGTCATCTATCTTCCTAAAACCTAACATAATTTCCTTTTCCTACTAGCCAACTAGTTCCCATTTCTAGCAACTTTCTACCTCTGCTCATATCATTCCAACAAACAGACTCATGAGGTAAAAAAGAAGAATTTATAACCTCATTAAGAGACTCACAGTTACTAAAATATTTGGCTTTTAAGGTATCTTGCCATTCCCCTCTCAAAGTAAGAGTTCTCCAAAGCTATTTAGCAAGAAGGGACAAATTCAACACTTTAATTTTTCTTAAACCTAGGCCCCCTCTTGATTTAGGTCTATAAACCAGATCCCATCCAACGAGTGGCATTCTCTTCTTATCCTCCACTCCAGACTAGAGAAACCTTTTCTGAATTTTTTCAATGGCCTCAGCATATTTAGCAGGAATTTTAAATAAGCTAAGAGCATACACAAGGAGATTTTGCAAGGACGCCTTTAGAAGCTGGATTTTTCCAGCTTGACTGAGAAGAGCTCCTTTCCACCTTGACAACTTCTTATTGAATTTTTCAACCAAAGAGATCCAGAATGAGTCTGAGGGTATAATGCAAAGAGGCAAACCAAGATAGGTTGACGGAAGGGGCTCAATCCGGCATCCAAGAATCCGAGCAAGTTTAACTTGTCTATGCTCTAGAGTATTGAGGAAGAGAATTGAACTCTTAGCCCTATTAACAACTTGCCCAAAAGCAGATTCATAAAGATTCAGAATTCTTTTGAAAGTCTTAGCTTCAGCCATGGTAGATCTTCCCATGAGAATAGTGTCATCAAAAAATTGTTGTTGGGAACAGGATAGAAGAGAAGAGGAAGGTCTTAAACTAGTGAGGGATCTTTGATCAATAAGCTTTTTAATATTTCTTCCCAAAATCTCAGCCAAAATTGTAAACAGAATAGGAGAGATAGGATCTCCCTGTCTGAGGCCTCTGGAAGTCTGAAAAAACCTTGACGAGGACCCGTTCACAATGACAGAAGAAGTAACTGTCGACACCAGTTGGTTCACCATCTGAATGACTCTGTTATTAAAACCAAACTTGGCCAGGATTTTAAATAAAAAATTCCACTCAACCCGATCATAGGCTTTGGAAATGTCCCTGTAAAACCTGTTTTTTCCTTTTCAAAAACATGTCTATTTTTTTTTACAGTATCAGTAAGTTTAAGTGATTGTACAATAATGTCCAATAATACTAAGGAGATTAGAGAGAGTGACATTTTACTAAGAAAATAAGCAAGCAATCATAGGTGATGTGGATAGCTTGAGGTAGCCAAATTTGTGCTTCAAATGACAATTACTTACCCTAAAAAAATTTGCATTTGATATCCATACCAACAAGAATGGGATCAAGGTTGTTGAAATTTTGAATCTCCTTATCATCAACTAGAATATTAATTTTATATTGATCACATGTGACCTTCCATTTTCATGGTATATTCTTCAAAAACATAAATGGTTAGAAGATGCATTGTATTTAATAAACTGCACAACCAAGGTAGAAGGCCACATAATGATAGAAGTTAAGCTACTTACCACTGATATTGCTGAAAAAATATTTTCTAAGCAATTTATTGTGCCAGAAGTTGGGTTGGTTTCATTTAAGGAAGCAACAAGATTTACAATTGCGACTTGTTTACATGATATTCATAATTTTTTTGTCATTTGGTGCTTGAACATGATAAGCATATGATGTAACATGGTACCTTTGTTACTAGTTCCTTTGTAGGCACCTTTGCACCATAGAATAGAACCCATTTTTTAATGTGTTAAGCTAATCCATTGATTGAGCTATTAAATTATAAATTACTATGTCATAGTATACTCAAAATCTATATCAATATTTGTACTTAAAATAATATATAAATAAATATATACAAGGAGAGATTACACAACAAGGGATGGCAATTGAATCAATCTTTGCAATTAGAACAATCTTGGAATGAGTATGAAGAAACTTCAAAATCTACATCATACAAGGAAAAGCATTCCTTACCTCATCAAATGGACTAATAATAGAACACTTAACAACATGCTAGGATTAACAAAATGATAATCAATTCCACTACTATTTTTAGTGAGTGTTCTAGTTCATTTCCATAAACCTTATGAATCCATCAACCATTAAAACATTTCAAAAAATATACATTATCTGGTTCATTATTCTATGCCACATATTAGGGGAGATTCTATTACAATTCAAAAATTAAGAAGGAACAAATATTAATATTAAGAAACCAATATCCCATAATACATATTCAAGAATGACTAAGAAATTTATTGATTAAAATTTTCATTTTTGATAGACTAAAATATTTACTTGCATTTTGATGTGGAAAAGACTCGTTATTCTAATAGGTATAGTAAAATATGGTATGGAAGGCTCAAAATTTTCCATCCATCCTATAAGAGACAAGCTACAACTACTAGAGAGATGAACTCCATGTGGAAATGACAATAAGAAACTAGAAAATAGGTATATTACTAAGAAAGAGGCTATGACATCAACAAATGCCTAAAGGTTGAACAAGAGAATAGTGAAGACATGAGTTTGATATTAATTTTTTTTAAATACTGATCTATAAAATAATGTACATGTGTAGGAATAGGAGAAAAGGGTACCACTGTGGAATTTCTCAAACAAAATAATTATTTGTATGACTTTGAGAATCACCAAAAGCTACACATGTTTGATTGAAAAACAAAGTTTTCATGATAACAGGATTAGAAGTTTGGTCTTTGCAAAGTTGATACTACCAATTTAGATTGGAAAAAATGGCATATAAGAATTTATAAGTTATTCATGATGAGAAATAAAAAATCAGAATCAATACCTAATTAAAACACAAAATTTGACCCTTAATTGGTTTTCTAATTCAATAATTGCACCCTTTAAATTGGTAAGACTCATTTATAAACATTTTGTAGACTACTAGTAAAAATGTGAACAACAAAAATGAGATTTTCTCTATTAATATGAATTTATAATCACATTACTTGATCTTTAGGATGATTTAGCTCTGCAATAAGGCTATTAGTATTAGATTAACATAAATATTATTAACTAGTTCTTTAGGTAGTTCAATCAAACAACTCTTATTTGAAGATACAATTTTCAGAAACATTAAATTAATTGAGGTTTCTAGCATATCTAAGATGTGACTCTTGCAACTATTGAAAAGGAATAATTATTTTGAACCAATTTTGGAAAGTATGGAAAAGTAAGGAGAGAAGTGGGACCTTTTATTTATGAGCACTCTTAACCTAGAAGTTTCAACATGTGGAAATGACAACTTATTGAAATTTCAGGGTTGTTTTCTATATGTGTTCTAAACTCCAAACACATCACTTTCTGGGTGGATTTTCATCCCCACATGCATAAAGATGCTCATTTTCCCTACATGGAGCCAACTCATATTTTAAAATTAGAATAAATATCGAAAAGAGAAACAATGAGAGAACATGAAAATGTAATAAAAATAAACATTAAACAAAGTTTCCTAGAGGCAATAACTGTGTGATTTCTTTGTAAACACCATTATTAACACATTCAAATACTTTGAGATCCTTTCCAAGTATTTAAATAGATTTTTCAGAGTATTTCCTAGAAGTTTGGAAAACTACTTAGAAAAGATGAGCTAAAAAGCTCATTGCTATATTATTTAAATACTACTAAGGAATTTGTAACCCTAAACTCCTAATCTTAAAATAACTATGTACAACATACTTAAAATATTTAAAGACTAACTAATAAACTATCACAATCCACCAACATCCTAGAATTTGAAACATAAAGAGTCGGATAATAAGAAGCAAGTACTCTCTTAGTAGAAAAATCAAAAGTATTGAACATAATCAGAAATTAACCTTACATTGAAACTATAAACCCAAAATCATTTTTTACGAACAAAAAATTGAAATATAATACAAAGCCCAATTTTCATAAATGAAGAAGCTTGGAATTTTTCAATTCTTAATCGTTAGAGGTTGAAACAATAAAATGGCCTACTATTCATGCAGGAAACACATTAAACAATGCATCTAGAAAGCACCAATATAGATCAAATTCTAATGGAGTTTAATGCTTGCATGTCCAATGCTTCCAAATATTTTTGTTTATTGATTTCAAAGACAATTTTCATAGAGTGCTGATTCTCTTGAGGTTTTGAAAAACTTGAGATATAACACTCAATTGTATCACATTGTCCTGCGAGAACCATGGATTTAGAATACCCCATATTGAAGTAGCAACCAAACTCTTGTACCAACCTAGCCAATACAAAATCAAAGTATAGTGAAAATCAAAAGCAAAAAAAAAAGAGAGTTATGGTATTTGATTTGGAAACAAAACCATGATCAAGAAGGCATCAAATTTACCATAATTAGATATATATTACTTAATTGTGTATCATTTTCCTAACTCTCTCCTCATCCAAAAGCTACAAGATTAGGAACACCAAATAGTTGCCCAAGTTGGTGTCCATTGTGATAGAATTAGAAAGATCTAGTGCAATGATCTGATCCAAATAAATTACCTTAAACTAAATAAACCCTTCCTTTTCCTCCTTCTCCTTGACAAGGTTCTATAGCACCTGTACCATCAGAAATCCAAAAATCTTTATGATCAGAAAAAAGGAAAGTGAACAATACTTAAATTATAGATAAAAACAATGAAGAAAGATTTAGTTTAACATTCGATGGAAACTTTTGAAAAGGGCTAATCATTTCATCCCTACATAGACCATGGCACACAAATCATTATGATTCAAAGAAACCAAATTTAAATAAACAAAAGGATGATACTAAAATGAGGTTAAAAAATGTCTAGTTGAAAAAACCCATATATTCTTTTAAAAAAAGAAAGGCTTTGACAATGGAGACTCAAAAGGAAAAGAATAAAGTAACTCATTATTTCCAAAATATTTTGGCCTTTATAATCAAGATCTCAAAAGGTAAGTTGCATATTAATTTAGGGTTTTCATAGTGTAAGCCCATGCTCAAGTATTCAAGAGACATTTTACATACTCATCAACATGCCATAGAAGAGAAGTACCATCTAAACTCACAAGAACCCTACCCCAATAACTTCATTATGGTCTATGGTTGCCCATGAACAAAATTATGGTCTCGGGAAAATCATACCCTAAAATCTGATGACTTTAAATAAAACAAATATTCAGATGACAAAGTGGCAGAAACTGTTATTGCCTCATAGGTGTCCCAGAAACTTTACCTCTACTCTTTCGAGTTGTCATACAAAAAAATAATGATCTTTTAGTGAGGCTTTCTACGTTAATTTCGTAGTTGTCACTAGAAGAATTTAAAGGTTTTGATACCTCACTTGTAGCTTGTTCCATTTCTACATAGCTTCAAACCTCAATGCATAATACCATACATATCTAGGGTTTTCAAATTTGAAAGAAAATATTTAGAAAACTATATAAACCCAGGGTTTGATGCGAAAATCAAGGGAAGTGACTTGCCTCAAGTTTCTACACAAATCATGTCTTTTTCTCAACAATGCAGAGGAGAAAAATGTGTAGAGTTTGTAGGTGAAAGTGAGTAGACAAATTGCTACAGCTCACAAAATTGGATAATTGAAAGTTCAATACCAACGAGGAAGAGTTTAGAGGAGTGGAAAGCAAGTAGTGGGGAAAGAAGCAAAAAGGGGAAAAAATAGTTGGTGAAAAATGATGAATGGATGAGATTCATTTTATCATCTTCCATGCCCTATCTTATGAATTTAGTTATCGATGGACAAAATGCATTCTGCAAACCTTAGCAAGTGAATGAGTATGTAAAATGTCTTTTGAAGACTTCAACATGGGTTTACACTATGAAAACCTTGAATGAGTATGCAACTTACCTTTTTAGATCTCCACTATAAAGGCCAAAAGGTTTGTAGATAATGAGATACTCTATTCTTTTCCTTTTGAGGTCTCCATTGTAAAAGCCTTTCTTTTTTTAAGAAATATATGGTTTTTTTAGTTGGACATTTTTTAACCTCATTTTATTGTCAGCTTTTTATTTATTTAAATTTGGTTGCTTTTAATCACAAGTATTTATGTGTCATGGTCTATGCAGGTATAAAATAATTAGCCATTTAAAAAATTTACCACATAAAGTTAAACTAAATGTTTCTTCCTTGTTTTTATCTTTAATTTAAGTATTGTTCACTTTCCTTTTTAATACTCCTTGTCAAAAAGATGGAATTGGTTCCCTTTTTATGATGATAAATATTGTTGGATTTTTTATGGTATAGGTGCTATTGACCCTTGTCAAGGAGAAGGAGTAAAAGGAAGAGTTGATTTGGTTCAAGATAAGTTATTTGGATCAAATCATTTAGCTAGACCTTTCCAGTTTGGTCACAATGGGCACCAACTTGGACAACGATTTGGTGTTGCTCATTTTGTAGTTTCTAGATGAGGAGAGATGCAGTGAAACAATACACAATTAAGTATTATCTATCTAATTCTAATAATTGTGATGTCTTCTTTACCATGGTTTTATTTGTAAATTAGATACCGCAACTCTCTTTTTATTTTCTTTTGATATTTTTTCTACTTTGATTTTGTATTGCCTAGGTTGGAACAAGAGTCTAGTTGCTACTTCAATATGGAGTATTTTGAATCCCTACTTCTAGTAGGAGAATGGGCTACAATTGAGTGTTATCTCTCAAGTTTTACAAAAGTTCAATAGAATCGCCACTCTACGAAATTTTTCTTTGAGATTAGGAAACTAAAATATTTAGAAGCATTAGACATGCAAGCATTATTCTCTATTGGAATTTGATCTATATTCATGCTTGTTGGATGGGTTGTTTAATGTATTTCCTACATGAATACAAAGATAGATTATCCTTTCAACCTCCAATGATTAAGAATTGAAAAAAATTCAAGCTTCTTTATTTCTAAAAATTGGGCTTTCGGTTATCTTTCATTTTTTTGTCCATAAAAATTAATTTTGGGGTTTTACTTTTGAACAATGTAAGGTTAATTGGTGATTCTATTTAATACTTTTGATTTTTCTACTGAGATAGTGGTTGCTTCTTATTATCAAACTCTTCATGGTTCAAATTCTAGAATGTTGGTGGATTGTGTTAGTGTATTAGTTAGTCTTTTCATATTTTGTGTATTTTGTAGATAATTATTTCAATATTACGAGTTTAAGGTTAGAAATTCCTTAGCAGTATTTAAATAATACAACATTGAGTTTTTCAGCCTTTCTTTTATGAGTAGTTTTCCAAATTTCCAAGAAATATTATGCAAAAGTTGTGCTAATACTTGGAAAGGATCTGAAAGTATTTGAACATGTTAATAATGGTGTTTACAAAGAGCTTACATAGTTATTGCCTCTAGGAAGCATCAGGTAGTACTCTATTTAATGCTTTTTTATTAATTTTTAATGTTCTCCCACTGTTTCTCTTTCCCATATTCATTCTAATTTTAAAGCATGAGTTGACTCTATGTAGGGAAAATGAGCAGATTTTTGAATATGGGGATGCAACATCCACACAAAAAGTGATGTCTTCGGAGCTGAGAATATTGCATATAGAAAACAACCCTCAAATTTGCAATAAGTTGTCATTTCCACATGTTGAAACTTCTAAGTTAAAATTACTCATAAATCAAAGGTCCCACTTCTTGTTGCAAGGTGTCACCCTTGGTCTCCTTAGCGTGGGCCAACAAAGAACTCGGGCTTTGTGACATGGTATAACCACCTCCTGTGGATCTTGGATCTTGTATAAATCTAGTGGTTGTATCAGACATTAACATGTCGATATTTTGGTGCAACGGAAACCGTCCTTGCAATAATTGGTATCAGATCCAAAGCTATAGGTTCAAACCCCTTGTTTCCACTAGGGGGTTATTGTTGCAAGGTGTTTCCCTTTGCCTCCTTGGCATGGGCCATCATGGTGCTTGGGCTTCATGAGATGGTTTAACTTCCTCTTGTGGATCTTGGATCTTGTATAAATCTAGTGGTTGTATCGGGCATTAAAAAGTCAATATTTTGGTACAACGGTAGTCGTCTTTGCAACACTTCTCTCCTTACTTTGCCATAGTTTCCAAAATTGGTTCAAAGAAATTATTCTCTTTTACCAATTGCAAGAGTCACATCTTAGATCTATTGGAAACTTCCAAAAAGCTAATGTGTTTTCTGAAAAATTGTATCTTCAAATAAGAGTTGTTTGATTGAAGTACCTAAAGAACTAGTTAATAATATTTATGAATTAATCTAACACTAATAACCTTATTCCAAACATGAATCATCCTAAAGATCAAGTAATGTGATTAGAAGTTTATATTAATAGAGAAAATCTCATGTTTTTCATCCACATTTTGACTACTAGTCTACAAAATGTTTGAAAAAGAATCTTACTAGTTTGGAGGGTGTTGAATTAGAAAACCCATTAGGGGTCAGATTTTGTGCTTTAAGCATGGATTGATTCTTATTTTTTATTTCTCATTATGAATAACTTATAAATTTTATATGTCCTTTTTTCCACTCTAAATTAATGGAATCAACTTTGAATAGACCAAGCTTCTCATCTTGTTATCAAAACTTTATTTGTTGATCACACATTTTTACCTCTTGTTGGATCTGAAAGTTGTACAAATGATTAGGTTCCTAGAGAAAATCCATAGGGGGTACCCTTTTTCCCTATAACTGCACATGTTGTATATTGTTTTATCAATCAATATTTACAAAATAATAATATCAAACTCATGTCTTCACTATTCTCTTGTTCAACTTTTAGGTATTTATTGATGTTAGAGCCTCTTTTTCAGAAATATACCTTTTTCTTGTTTCTTGTAGTCATTTCCACATGGATTTGATCTCTCTAGTAGTTGTAGCTTGCCTCTTACAAGATGGATGGTAAATTTTGAGACTTCAATGCCACATCCTACTATCCCAAATGACACAATGAGTCTTTTCCACCTCAAAATGCATATAAATATTTCATAGTCTATCAAAAATGATTTTTTCAATCAATTAATTTCTTATCCATTATTGAATATGTGTTATGCAATGTTGGTTTCTTAATAAGAATAGTTGTTCCTTCTCATTTTTTGAATTCTAATAGAATATCCCCTATAGTGTGGAAAAGAGTAATGAACCAGACAATGTATAATTTTTGAAGTGTTTTAATGGTTGATGGCTTCATCAAGTTTGCAGAAACAAACTAGAACACCCACTACAAATAGTGGAGGAATTGATTATCAATTTTTTAATCTTGAACATGTTGTTAAGTGTTCCCATATTTGTCCATCTGATGAGGTAAGGAATAGTTTTCCATACATGTGTATGATGCAGATTTTGAATTTTCTTCAAACTCATTCCAAGATTTTTCTAATTACACAAAATGATTCGCTTGGTGTCCCTTGTTGTGGCGTCTCTCCTTGCATATATTTATTTATATAGTATTTTTAGTAGAAATATTGATATAGCTTTTGAGTATACTATGACATGATAATTTATAGTTTAATAGCTCAATCAATGGATTGGATTAATACACTAAAAAATGAAGTGTTCTATTATGTGAACAGGTCACAATTGTAAATCCTATTGCTTCCTTAAATAAAGCTACCCCACTTTTTGGCACCATAGGTTGCTTAGAAAATATTTTTTCCTTAGTGTCAATGGTAAGTAGCTTCACTTCTATTGCTATGTGGCGATCTACCTAGGTCATGCAATTTATGAAATATAATACATTTGCTAATTATTTAAGTTTTTGAATAATATACCATGAAAATGGAAGGTCACATGTGATCAATATAAAATTAATATTTTGGTTGATGATAAGGAGATTAAAAATTTCAACAACTTTAATCCCATTATTGTTGGTATGAATATGAATGCAGAATTTTTTAGGGTTAGTAATTGTTGTTTGAAGCAAAGATTTGGCTAGCTTAAGCTACCCAAATCATCTATGATTGATTGCTTCTTTTCTTATTAAAATTCTACTCCCTCCAATCTCCTCAGTATTATTGGACATTATTGTATAATCACTTCAATTTATTGATACTATATCAGAACATAGACATATTATTATGAAGACCGATTACATTATAAAAACTCATGGACTTTAGAACAATTAAATCAATGAATACAACTTGTTTGTTAAGTATCCATTTTTTGTAAAAAGTCATTGTTATGTTCTTGATAACAGATTGCTAAAAAGAAGAGTAGTTATCTTTTTAAGATTCTAAATTTTTTATATATAATGGAATTGTTTATTTATTTTTATTTTAAACAATATTATAAAAAAATGGATTTGAGCCATCAAGCTATATTTTGTAGTTAGATATTCAGATCTCTAGAAGATTGAGTCACAATGTATTGTTTGGATTTTTTTGCTTTAAATAAAGGGTTATTAGTCAACATTTAAAAGAAAACAATATTTTCTCATTCAAACATAGAAGTAGACATTGATATGCATATCTTATTGATTCATTTCATATTGAGTATATGTGGTGTATTGCAGTTTTGAACTACTTAAATCTCTAAATTTTTTATCAAAAACCAGATTATAAGACAGTGTTAATGTAAAATTTGACCACCATGTTCAATATTTATGTTGGTGAAATTTGATGGTAATCTATGACTTAATATAACATGGTATACAAGATGTACTCCTTTTTTAGGTAAGATAAGGATTTTTGTAGCTATATTTTTATGTTGGATGTATGAATAAATAAATGTTAAAGATGCCAACCCTTAAAATACAATTTTTTGCAAAAATCTAGAAGTAGTATAATGTTAAAATTTTCAAGTAAAAATATTGGTGGATTAGGTGGTTCATTAAGGATGACAAGATTTTTTCATTTGAAATCAACTCTATTGAGAATTTGGAGTTTATACTAGATAGACTTCATGGGACTTGAAAAACCCTTAATCTACATTGTGATCCAATCCCTGATTGTGGTCTAATGATTGAAAATTTATATTAAGGTGGATGTGAATTATTTTCATGTGAAGGGTTTTGTTAGGACATGGGAAAATTATGGTGTGGAGTGCAAGGCAGTCTATTTCAAGCTATTCATGTGTAATTTTTTATACATTATTAATAGTTTAAATAACATATCATGTTCTCTCTATTCTCATCACCTTTATTTGACACTGATTGATACTAATGTATAAGCATCTAAAAATCCCATCTCTTGAAATCCATAATTAAATACAATGACTATTACACATATACAAAATAATGTTGACAACAACCAGCCTACAAATGTCAAACAGGATAAAAAAAATTAAACCTTGAAGGGGTGTCAAATTCAATGCACTTTAGGTCTGTCAAATTACTAGATCCAATGTGAAAGGGAATCTCTCATCATTTATCTGCTAGGTAAAACTATTAATGAGAAATATAGAATATCATTAACTTGTTCTCTTATGTACCTCTAATTTTCCTTATTGTTCTCTATAGATTGTTTAATTACTATATACAAACTTTGGCTCTAATATCTTAGCTTTGGACTCAACTATTGCTCACAAGTGATGGAAATGAAAATGTAATGAGGGGAATCCAACTAAGAAGGTATTGATTCTCAGATGTAAACTTACTTGGAATTAAATGGAAATTATTTCATTTTAAATGAATCTATGCATTTAATATGTCCAAGTATTATGAATTTATTTTTAGGCAACAACTACCATTCCACCTAATTTCATGGACTCAGCTAGTCAGCCGACTATGCATGGTTCAAGTTACAAGGATCTAGAAAAATAAATATAATGCATGGTTTTGTGAAAAAAATACTCATATGTGTTATCAACTTTTGGTGGAGGGGTGTTCTTACTCAAACTAGATAAAATGAAGGTAATTAATATATTCATTTAAAATGAATAGTTTTATTTTTAGTATGATGGTTTGCTTCACTAATCATGTTCTTACTTTTCTATTAAATATTTCTCAATGTAGAAAATATGGTAAATTTCCATTGATTATACTTATACTTAATCCTTATGAATAAATACTCTATTTTTATATATTATAAACTTTTTAAAGAACATTACGATATGGGTAGAAATATTTATCCCTTTGATGTTCATTCTTAAATTCATGTTTTTTTGGTGATTGATATAAGAATCCTAATGTAATAATGAAAACGCTTATGTAGCCTATATTAATATTGTTTCCCAATTCCCCAAAAACAACATCTTTTTCTTTACATCTAAAGAATAATAGTATTTTTTCTTTTGGATTGAAGGATTCAAAAATTCTTATATGACATCTGAATTCAGTTAAAGTACCATGGGTATATCATATCAACTTTTATGAACATTTAATATTTAGTAGTTTTTCCTAATGTTTATGACCCAGTTTTGGAATGCCATTGAATTTGTTTAATAGCAGGAAAATATGTTGCAAGGACACCGGGTGTTGCCACAATAATGGGTTACATTTTTCGGGACATCCTGATTTTTGCTGAAATCACATATTTTCAAAAAATATAATTATTTAAGCCTTAAAAAGGTTCCATTTAAAGGATTTCCTATTGAAGAGGGTTTGATCAAACCCACTTATATCAAACCCCCTTCGATAAAAACCTTCTATTTTTAAACCATACCTATAATGGAGTCTCCTTTACACCTATCAAAATGCTGATAAAAAACCACTTTTTATTTACCTTTTGGTGGATCACATTAACTTATTTAAAATTTATCTTTTGTAAACATGTATTCCTTATTATAAGCTTCCCCAAAACTATAATTTTAAATATATTTAATTTTATTATTATATTTATTTTTTATTTCTTGTGAATGTAGGTTTTTTAATGAACATCGAGGTCTTTGTTTCACACATATGGAAAAATAGGAAAAGGGAGATTTTTTTTCTAAACAATACATGAACACTATCTATTTATGTCCTTATTCCAAAAAAAAAATAATAAGTTAATTAAAATGCATACAAATTTTTTTATGTAGCTCAAAGTATAATATTTCCAAATTATAATTACTCTGACCTAGAAAATTAATTAAAAAATATATGTGCAACAAAAAATTATGAAAAAATATCCATCCACTAGGTATTGGTGTGAAAAAATTGTATTTAAAAAATTAGAATTGTATCATTTCTAAAAAAAATGCTATGCAACTAAAAGTAAACATCACTTTTTGAAAATGTTATTTAATAGAAAAAATAAGTTAATAAAAAATAAATAAAAAGATTCACAATTTTTTTTATTCAAAAAAAATATATATATAGTTAGAATCTACACACAAAATATCACAAATCACTAGTTTGCTTCATCTTCAAATTCTTAATGGTTTAGCTTATGTATGTGTGAGAAAGTGAAGATTTGGTGAAAAATGTTGATTTCAATGTCAAGTTTGGCCAAAAAGTGTAACCCATTATTGTGGTATCACGACCATCAAAATAAAATCACTAGCTTGGAATTTTATCCATCTTTGAAGCTATTGATATCAGTTGGAGTTGATGGCCTAGTAATACTTTTAGCTCCCCAAGATTTAATCAACTGGTTTGAATTTTTGGCATTTAAGTCATGAAAGCACTGCTTTGATTGAGTTAAATATTATGGTGGTAGTTTTGTGCTTGGAGCTTAGATGGATGGGGAATACAACAAGAAAAAATGTATATCCACATGGAGAAAATTTATCATCACCAATTGGAGTTAGCAAAATATAGTTCCACAAAGATCAGGTTCATTAACTAGTAGTATAGGAGAGACAAATTGTGATTTATGATCCTTTTAGATTTGAATGGGAATGCCATGTAAGATTATACACTTGTATAAATTCTAAGCCTTTATATGTTGGGATTTTCTTTTAGAAATTAAAAATTTCAATCTATAGTTATGCTAAGTTCATACATGAAAACTAGAATCTAACATTTGAAGAAACATCTAATGACTACTTGCTACTTTGATTTGTAGTGATAATATCAAGATTCAATGGTTGCACCACTTTCAAGTTCCCAATATTCATGGGATTAATTACATGGTTTTTTGATGATTACATGGTTGCTTCATGATCTCATTGTAAATATATGAAATAAATGATAAAGTGACTAATGTACCTATAGGGGCATCTACCTCAACCCCTAAGACTAAAACAATATCCTCAATGACTACAAAAGGAACACAAGAAGTTACAATCTTGCTCACCTCAAAAGGAAATGTCTTGGTGGATGAAATGGGGTTAAAATTATTTCACTTTATTTTTCACTGTGTAGAAAAATTATTTGGAAAAACCATTGAAATGGATTGGAGGAAGCAAGGAAATTCTAAGAAAGGTGAAATATTTAAAGATTTCATAATAATATTTGGAAATGCTAGATTTAGTAAGGAAATTATTTTAGATATTGCATGGATGTACAATCACTCTAAATGTGATAATTTAAGGTTGAAGCAAACAAAAGAATTGATATATCCACATCTAGCTCATTTTGGTTGTGGAGAAACTCCCAAATCATTTTGTAAGATACAAAACATTGGAAATAATTATAATTAATATGGTATTTCTAATTGTTATCTTGAATTGTGAATTTACCTTTTATTTTCATAATTTTTTTAAGAAAGAGCAATAGTAGGTAGTTTTAAGGATTTAGTTTCTATTTGATCCTATTTACCTTTGCTAATCTTCCACATTTTTTAGAATCTATTTATTTGGGTTCTCCAACATAGTGTTATTTTTTTCTCTTGGACAGGTAGATTGATGGTACGCATAACCATGGCTCCCTTCTATTACCATTTTTGGGCTACAAATTTTTCCATCTAATATATTCTTTACTATTGTAGTGTAGAAAAATGTATCCCTCTATATTTTCACACTATTTTGGGCCCTCCCTACTAAAATTAGGCTTCTTTATACCTTATTTGGTCCTATTTTGCATCCACAAGCCTTATTTAATGCATCTTTCTAAGGATAATCCTGACATATATCAAATAACCAATCAAAAATAAATGATATTGGATTGTATGGCTGAAATTTAGTGATTTGAGACTCATACGCCACCTTGGGCATATGGGTCCCACCTAAGTTTCAAGGGCCCGATCTGGATTTCACATCAAACTAAGAATTTCTTAAAAATATGTCCCAAGCTTAGCCTATTGGGACTCATATGCCCCAACTAGAATATTAGTCTCGCTTAGCTTAGACCTAGTTTAAATTGAAATTCTTAGCAGGATTTATTCTCCTATATCTGATGTCATCTTATAGTATTGTAATTTTGAGAAATTTGGGATAAGCAATTATAAATACAAGGTTATTTCACATATTTTCTCCTCACAAGTTTACAAGTCACCTAAGAGTTTTAAGAGAGAATTCTTATAGAAAATTTGTGATCAATATAACTTACAAGAGTCTATAAGAACATTCAATAGTGATTATCAAGCATTATGGAGCATTATTCAAGTATCAAGCATCAAGCCAAAGTCATAATGCATCATGTTTGTTTTTGGGCTAACATTTGTGATGTAGGGTTTTATGATTCAAGAGAGAATTCAAATCAAGATTCACAAAATTCAAGAAAGATTCAAGATCCACATTCATGCTATCCATTTCATACATGTTTGTAGCATCTTATTCAAGGGTTTAGCGAGTTCCAACATAGTATATTTGTTCATTTATTATTCCTCCTTTCTATTTCCTTTCATTTCAAGGTTTGATTACCAAAACAAGGTTTGAACAAGATAAACCCCTATCCACTAACAAAAAAATATTTTCCCCTATCATTAATGTGTGATTTGTTGGAAGAATGAAGAAGATCATGGGTATGTGTAGGATCATCATGCAAAAAATAGGCCCTTAAGTGGCAAAAAAATGAGAAAAATCAGAGTTAGGCAACTTGACATAGAAATTTCAATAAGTTATCTATATTATTTCAAAAATATGTAAGAATAGAATTTGTAGAAAATTGAATTTAGTTTCTAAATTACTAGGTTTATCTACAAAAAAATAAAATCTATTTGGTTAAAATTGGAAATTTCAATATAGTAGTACTTAAATTTCAAGGAAAAAATAAGAAGTAGGTATCTGTCTAACCACCCTAACCACATTAAAATGATAAAAAAAAATTATAATATTTTAGATATAAGTAGAGGACTCATGTCTTGATGTGATGCATATTTTTTTGTAATTTTTTTCCAATTAAATAATTAATTATAATTTTTTTATGACAACTTTTAAAAAATATAAAGACTCGTATGTCTGACCAGCTTAACTTGGTCAAAACTTCATGAAATTCAATTTTTCCTTTTTTAATGTTATAGCATGTGAAGCATAGAATGTGATGCATGTTTTGGATTCAAAAAATATGATACTGTTTGAAAATTATAGATGTATTTTAATCAGCCTAAAAATCAGTACTTTAGTTGTAATTCAATAGAAAATGATAATATATTTTTATTAAATTCAAAGTAAAGAATAATTTATATTGGTGGAAAGCTGAGAACCTCCTTTAAAAACCCTTTTCGCCTCATCAATTTTGGGTAAAAAAAAAGGTCACCAGCCACATACCCATCATATTGCCACTTTTTGGCCCATCATGATCCTGCACATACCTTCATATCCCTTGTTAACAATTTTGTTATCATTGATGTCACCATGATATATCAGTTGCAACTACAAGACTCTAACTCACATCAATCTGTTATTCTGAATTGGTAATATAGAACTAGCCTTTGTTATTTTTTTCATGAATTCTCTATGGTAAATAGCAGCTACTTCAATTTTTGAAAAATGGTCTATGACTAAGAAATGCATACATGAATAGGAACCCGTAAGCATAGTTGTCCATGGTCATCTCCGGTATGATTTTTTTTGTATACAATTTTTCTATTAGGTCTACTTTTGGCCAACCTATCATATAGTAGAAGATGTAATGGATTAAATTTTGTTTGTATAATCCATTCCAACAACTATAGCATGCCACATGTTTGAAATGTTTCTAAGAAGTTTGTCAAGCTGACCTGATTGTTATCCCTGATAGTCAAATATATATACAAGATATTTTTCTAGAGTTGGAAATAGAGATGTGTATTGGATTGAGCGAATATTAGCAGATTACAAATGGGAGAAAAAAAGGTGAAGTGTAATCTACTAGCATTCAAATTCATCTGAGTTACAAAGGAACTGAATCTACGCTTGATGTGCACTTCTATCAATTCAATTATGGCAGTTACCGATTTTTGTTACTTCATTTTTGTAGGAAATGAGGCTTCCACTTTGGGCAGTGAGTCCTGGTAGTGAGCCACCCTTCTATAATATATTATAATAGGTTATACTATATTGTGAGTTAATCCTCACCGTGGTTTTTCCCACTCTAGGTTTTCCATGTTAAATTTTTGGTGTCTCTTATGTTTTGTGTTTCATGTTTTGTTGGTGATTTTGCTTATCTTAATTATCGTATGCTTTTGTTTGATTGGATGGTATTTGTTTAATAATTTCAAATATATACTGATTTAGCTCTCAATATATTAGATATTTAACAATTGTTATCGGAGCTTGATTCCTCTAGAGAAGTCTATCAACATGAGGGAGATCTTTAAGATTGAACAAATGGAGGATAATGTAGAACTCCAGACTAATCTTGATGATCTTGAAAATTTTGAAAATGAGAATAAAGATCTGAAAGAGAATCTTGATGAGCCAAATGAATGTGTCTGAAAGTTGAAGGAACAACTAAAGAAATTCAAAGAGAGACATAGAGAAGTCAATGACCAATTGAAACAATAAAATGAAGACATTATTGGACTAAAGGTGCAAGTGGAAGAAAAAAAAATAATTGAAGAGTGCTTGAATATAGAGAAAAAGAACAAGTCCGGTGAATTTTCTAGACTTGAACAAGAAGTAGTGAATCTAAGAGAAGAACTGGAAAAGGAAAAAGAATGTGGGGATAGTTTCAAAACAAGCTCCACTAGGCTTGATGAATTGATTGTTGGACAAAAACCCTCTAAAGACAAAAGAGGATTGGGATTAGAAATAGGTGAAAGATCTAAAGAAGTAAAAGATCAAAGGACTCAAGATAAAGGAAAGTAGAAAAGGAATCTGAGAAGAAAACCACTTGTTAGACATTTAAATGCACAAAGGTACCCATCTTTCAACAGCACTTGTTTTTCTTGTAACAAGTTTGGGCATAAGGGAACTGAATCTAGAAGCATGATGAATTAGTTTTATGGTTCTTTCCTTGGATAATGCTATGTTTGTAATAAGTTTGGATATAGAGCTAGTGAATGTAGAACTCGGATGATGAACTAGTTTAATGGAGGAAGGGTGAATCAATCCTTTGCTATCTATTGCTATACATGCAATAAATATGGGCATAAGGAAAATTAGTGCAAAACAAGGTTTAGTGGATGTTAATAAAGTTAGATAATTTTTTTATATTATAATTGCATCAAACCAAGACATATTTCAAAGGTATGCAGAAGCAAAAAGGGAAAACAATATGTTCTAGAAAAGAAGAATGAACCTAAGAAGAAAGTTGATAAAGAAGAAGTCAAGAAGGAAATGAGTAAAGTATGGAAAATGAAAGAAGAGCTAGAGACTATTGATGCATCTATACCCTCATTTGGTGTAGATGATTCATCTGTTAAGTAGACCTAGCATGGTCTTAGGGGGAGCTTTAGTAGAAAATCCTTAAAACCCCCTAATTGCAAGCATGTTAGATCCATGAAATGAAGTAAATTCGTAAGTAATCAGTATGCAAAGGTTTTGGAAAATAAAATTGAGGAAAAGAGGCTTGTATAGTTGTTTATGGAGCATATTAGGGGTTTTTAGCATAGCGAAGAAAATTTGGCAGCTTTTCGAATTTCAAGTGCATTAAATGCGAATTAGGGCATCACATTAATTTTTTAAGAAAAATTATTAAGAAATTTTGATCATTTTTCATTCGAAAGAGGCAAAGAATGGCTTGAAGTGATTTAGACATGAATTGAGGTCTGACCGATGCAAACCCTAGTTTTTGCTATCTATGAAGAAAAAATGTACTTTCGATTATGTGCTTCTTTGAGCTGGTGGAAATTATTTCTTGAATCTTTTTAAGTGTTCAAAATATATAAAATGGCAACTCTTGTAGTTGAAAAAACAATAGAAATACCTAGGCCTACCAATAGAAAATATTTGATGAAGGTCTTCGAAGATGACCCGTTGGGTGCCCTCTCTTTGATTCCTCACAGTGTGATGCCTACAGAGGATAAAAGGATGTACATTAGGGTTAAGTCAGAAGAATTCCATCATATCAAACTGATTGATATATGGATGAATGAACTCACTAATGATGAATTATTGGTAAAACCTGAATACTTGGTAAAACTTGAATACTCAAATCATGTGACAATGAAATTGGATTGTTGGAACAATTTTCCAAACATCAGTTCTACAATGGATGGCCCATATGTAAATCTGATTCTTTGTAGAATGCATGATCAGTTCTTATGGACTAATGAACCACACTTGATAAACAAGGAAGTAATTAAATTTGTCATCAAACTCTGTGACATCAGATCAATACATGTGTTGAAGGCAGTGAAAAATGAAATGGTATCAAATCTCACTAGTGCTACCTATGACAAAAGGGCTCTAGTGAAAAAACTATTAAAAATCCAGCCATTAAATATGCATCTATAATGATTGGCCACAAAAGCTACTTCACCAATAAAGAGAACTTTGTGTATACCACATCTATCTATATTAGTTATGATATGTTTATAAATGGTACAAGTTATGATCTATGTGAGCTTCTTAGGAAACAATTGCTTGAGAACTTGAGGATGTCAAAGGAAAAGAAGTAACCATTTAAGTTTGGTTTTCTAATTATATGTCTTTTATTCTACTTTCTGAGAATGCTTCTGAGAAAATTTGGAACTATGTTGGGATCCATCCCAACCTATTTCCCATCATATTTTTGAGCACATGAGTAATTTGGGTGATGTGAGCAATGTAGCAAATGACATGACAACATTATTTTTTGTGTTCAAGAAGAATATGAATGAGAGAGATAGAATTTCAGGGAAGATTGTTGAGAAATACAAAGATGAAAATACATTTCATATGAGTGTATGATATAAGTGGTTGAACCTCAGACCATCTAGATTCAGCCTCTAGGCTATGAAGTCTCAGAAGATGATATTGAAGGATATGTGTAGCTCTTGTTGAAAATTCCTAAAGATCCAAATGAACCCCAGATTGGAACTTATGCAAAAAAATCCAAGGAAGTTTTCTTGGAGTAGAACAAAGCTCAGAGTAAGAAAAATGTGGAGAAAATGCTCAAGAAATTATTCACACCTGAATATTTAGCTTGAGCAAGAGCTATTCAAGGACAAAATTCTGCAGAACTATCCAATGTAAGGAGATCTAGTAGGACCCTTCCTTCCATACTAACTTTTGGACCAGCTATAATGAATTCAATGCCCAACACTACTGATAAAGGCAAAGGCCCAACTCCTTCTAGACCTACTAACAGATCTGGAAAAAGGAAAGGTGTTCCTCTGGTAGACCCTATCAAATGAAGAAAAGAAAAGGCTACTAGAGAAAAGAATATAAGTATTACAGATGATCAAGAGGAAGATGAAGAGGACCTAGCTACAAGATTGACAAGAAAAAGAAGGGTGAGTGTCTCCTTGGGTGAAGGTGCATCATGGGAAACCAACAAAGTTCAATATGTGTCATCTTCAGACAATGCTAATAAACAAAATGATCATGAAGCAAAGAAGGGAAAAATTACAAAGGAGGTTCCATTATAATAGGAAGAGAAAAACACCTCTCCCATAAGACCTGGTTCCCCTCTTAAACCTGGTGTCTTGGTCAGTAATTTGGTTAATCAAGATGATATGGTGAAGCCCATTGCGGAAGTGTATAATTTAGTAGGAGAAGTGGATAAAGAAACAATAATCCTGGCCATCATCAAATATGTTATTATTTTGTAGGCCAAATGGGACAAAATTATGTTTGATGTTCCTAAAAATCTATAGGAAAGATTGAGGAAAAGAAGAGTAGATGCAGTTGAGCTAGAGGAGAAAATAAGTAAAAAAGCTTACGAAGAAATTACGTCCTCTCTGACTTTGGATAACTTAGAATCTTTGAAAAATATTTGTGGTAAAATTTTTAGGGAGAAAAGAAGAGTCAATACCCTGATGACAAAAGATAAGAAAGAAATAAGATAAATAAGGAAGGAAACAATAAGCATTATCAGATACACTGCAGAAAAGTATGGAATGATTGGTGCATCTAGTTCAGCCTCTGAACCTAGAAAAGAAACTTCTACAGAAGTTTTGGAAGAACCTCCTTCCGGTGATCCTAATGATAATGAACCTTTGGAAGTGAATGATAATAATGTCCCTTTGGAAATAGGTAGTACATATGTTCTACTAGAAATCAATGTTGCCAATGAAAATCAAGAAAATGAAAATCTTGTTGAAGAAAATGTTGAAGAAGAAGTTCATGTTGCTACCCCTCCAGTATACCTTGGTGAAGAAGAGAAAGGGAAGAAGAAAAAGAAGAAGATAAAATTTAAGAAGATAAGGTAGAAGAAGAAAAATCAGAAGAAAAGAAAATGGAAGAGAAGAATGTAGAAGGTGAAAATGCAAAAAAAGAGAATGTTGAGGAAGAAAAAGTAGAGGAGGAAGTAGAAAATAGAAAAATGGAATCTATTGATATCGTTGGAAAGAATGAAGAAGCATCCCAACAAGTGGTAGAATCACAAAATTCCACTGGAGAATCCTCCTCCGGTGATGATGTTTTAAAGGGACTGTTGTCAAAGAAGATTAGATTCCAACTGGTAATTCCTCTAGAACTCCTACAATTTCGAATGAATCAAGGCTATGTAGACCTGAACAAGATTTCTCTAGTACATAAATTGGTGTTAGGTGATGTATTTCATGCATCTAGTAGGAGAAAAATCTTAGAAATGCATCAAAAAGGGACTGAGCTTATTGAATATTCCATTAAGGCCTTGCAGGATGTTACTTCAGATACATATATTGATACATCCCTCTGTCTGGTTGAGAACTTGAAGCTTCTATTGGAATCCTTCAAGGAGCATGCTACATGACTTATTGAGAAAACAAAAAAGGATGCAAAGTTGAATTTGAATGAGAAAAGGTTACTGATCCTTCATGAAAAATGTGGCTCAACACATGCCAATGTAGAGAAGAGTCTTGAAGCTATGACATATGAAGCTAAAGCTAATTATGTGTTTACATAATGTATAAGGTGGCCAAAGATACTGGTCAACTGGGACTCAATGGAGTCCATTGAGTCCTAGTTGACCAGTATCTCTGGCACCTATAATTCATAAATGGACTGAGATAGATCAACTTGGAATGTTATTTTTGTGCATAGAGAAAAGTTCTTTATGTTATAGAAGTAGAAGGAAGAGATAATCAGAAAATTTGGCTTGCTTGGTGATAACATAAGAATGGAGTATGCTACAGTAGCTAATGCTTTGGCTGATGCTGAAAATTTGGACAAGATCAATCTAATTCTGGATACTCCGGATGAAGCTGAAGAAATTTTTATTGCTTTAGAATCTTTGAAAAAATTTCTAGTATCTGCTAAAAAGAATTGGGAGTATGGAAAAATAGCTTGGCAAGGCATTCTACAAGAACTACAAAATGCTCCCGTCTCCGGTAAAAAAAATATTATTTTTTAAAATTGCATGAGATAACTCCTCAGGGGGAGTTTAGAAGTTTGATTCCATGTGTTTAACATTCTGAACCATGTGTACATATCTTTCATTTTTTCTTTTTTTTGACCTTTGTCCTTGATTTCAAAGGGGGAGAAGAGGAATGAGAAATAGAGTATATTTTGTATAGTTTTTGGTACATGTTGCCATCAATGAAAAAGGGGGAGATTGTTAGAAGAATGAAGAAGATCATATCCCTTATTAACAATTTTCTTTCATTAATATCACCATGATATATGAGTTGCAACTGCAAGACCCTAAGTCACATCAATCTGGTATTCTGAACCGGTAATACAAAACTTGCCTTTGATATTTTGCTCATGAATCCTCTCCAGTAAATAGTTGCTACTTCAGTTTTTGAGAAATGGTCTATGACTGAGAAATGCATACATGAATAGGAATTCATAAGCATAGTTGTTTATGGTCATCTCTAGTATCATTTTTTGTTTTATACAATTTTCTATTAGGTCTATTGTTGGTTGACCTATCATACAGTAGAAGATGTAATGGATTAAATTTTGTTTGTATAATCCATATCGAAAAATATAGCATTCCACATATTTGAAATGTTGCTAAGAAGTTTTTCATGCTGATCTGATTGTTATCATTAACAATTAGATATATATACGAGATGTTTTTGTAGAGTTGGAAATATAAATGTGTATTAGATTGAGTGAATATTAGTAGATTACAAATGGGAGTGAAAAAGGTGAAGTGTAATATGTTGGCATGCAAATTCATTTGAATTACAAAGGAACTAAATTTTCACTTGAGGTGTACTTATATCAGTTCAATTCTAGTGGTTAGCCATTTTTGTTACTTTATTTTTGTAGGAAATGAGCCTTCCACTTTGGATAGTGAATCCTGGAAGTGAGCCACCTTTTTTAATATCTTATAACCAGTTATACTATATTGTGAGTTAATCCTCACCATGGTTTTTCCCACTCTAGTTTTTCCACATAAAAATTATGGTGTCTCTTGTTTTGTGTTTCATGTTCTGTTGATTATTCTGCTTATCTTAATTATCATATGCTTTGGATTGATTAGATGGTATTTGTTCAATAAATTTAAGAATATACTGATTCACCTCCTCTCAGTATATTGGATATTTAACATGATTTGCAGATCTGAGTGGTTTGGGTTGACGATCCATTGAAGAGCAAGATTGGAGAAACTTTGTCAAGTTGTCGAAGTTGTCATATTAATTGCAAGCACGAAAAATCACCTATAAGAAAGAATTCATCATTTCAAAACTAGATATTTTGAAGGAAGCTACAAGATATCAATAGAGGATATCAGAGTTTCAGAGCAACCTTGATATTGGGACTAAATCACCACTTGTGGCATATGAGTCCCAGTATATACCTATTTTCAGACTTTTTATGTAGATCTTGAGTCACCAGTTCTAGATTCTTGTTTTGACTCGAAACCCTAGACTAGGACTAAATCATTCCTACTAGCATATGAGTCCCAATGTGAATAAAAATCAATATTTCTAGGATTTTAGACATTCATTCAAGCCTATTCAAGTTTCCAAGTGTACCTCTATACTTTTTTAGTTTACTATTCTAATTTGAGCTCATTTCTAGGTCATTTACTTAAAGTTTCACATATCATTAGGTTTTATCATTAAGTCTTGCATTTATTGTCTTTCCAAGCCATAGCTTGGTGGTGAACCCCATTTTAGTCTTTAATCACAGCCTAGGACATCCTATTGCAGATCTCTTTCCCTCGTTCTACCCTTGAATTGAGATCTATAGGGTTTCCTTGAGTGAAATATGTCCTAAACCCTTGCGTTCCATCGCTTAAAAGGTGGAACCTTGTTTCCAAGGTTTCAACTACTTCTTAAGCCTTTGATTGCAAAAGAGGTGGTACAATTGGTGGATTTGTGCTACTATCTAGTTGGATCTTAACTTCTTTATTTTGTGTAGATGAGGATGATTTTTCAATGCCCATATCAAATTTCCATAGCGTTTGGAAAAATAAAAATAAAAATTCCAACAAATAGGAGGATGATGAGAATTTAGAGACAGTGAATTTTGGAAAGTACACTAAAAAAATATTTTAAATAAATTGTTTATTTTTTTAATAACATTTTTCATATTTTCTCTAGTGAGACAATAGTTGGGATTACAGACATATTGTCTATAATCCTAACTATTGTCTATAAAGAGACAAAAGTGAAATTGTCTCTAAAGAGACAAAAAAAATAAAAAATTATATTATCTTTATAGAGACAAATTTTTAAGACAATAATTTGAGATGCTCATTTAAAGACAATATTTAAGAGAATACACAAGTTTTTCATCTCAAGTTAAGATAATTTACTCAAAAATTGTCTCAAAAATTGTCTTAAACCCCCCTCTATGTAGTAGTGTTAAAAAAGGGAATAAAGATGCATCGTTATATAATACAAAAATTAAGTAAGCACACATAAAAATCAATAATATTGGGCCAATATATGCATCGATAGGTTCAACATACATGAATTTCATCATAATTCATGAAGTTTTGATCTTTCTTAGCCATAATCCAATTGTTGCTTGGTTTTGTGGATTTTGAATGGTTTTGTTCTAAATTTTAATCACTTTGATGAGCTCTTTTGTTGCACACATTAGCTATCTATATTATTACCTTAAGTTGATTGGGCCTATACTTTAGAATATGTTGTGTCGTTAGCAACCTTTGGATGTCAATAGTTTTTGACACATACCTTAGTCTCTCACATGTCTAGTGATGTTAATTTCAATATCATACTACATAACCTTTGTTATCCACCCAACTCTTTTTTAACTTGTAACATATTTTCTTCAAAAAAATCCCTCATGTTAGAATGGATGACCATCAACTACACCTTATTATTAAAAATATTTTGTGTAAACTTTTTAATATCATTGACAACATTTTAAAAGACTTTATTTTTAGAAAATTTAAATCATAATCACTGATTAGTTGAATGAAAAAAAAAAATTCTTACATTTGGTCTTCATTTTTCTAAATCAAAAAGGTTGTTATTCTTTGTTTATCACAAAAGGAATAAATAATGAAGTAACTTTCATATTTAGGATTAACTAATGTAGGGGCTTAAGCAATATCTTTTTTAATATCCTTAAACTTTTCTTTATGTTCCAATAGTCCAACTAATTGCACCAATCTTTTTGATCTTGGAAGTAAGAGGCTTGGCCAATGCACAAAAAAATGGAATGAATCTTCTTGCAAAATTAATTTTACCCAAAAAACACTAGATAAAATTCTTGTGATCTAGGAGAAAGAGAGACATAATGGAACTCACCCTTTCTATATCAATGAATAAACCATCCTTTGAGACTACATGTCCAAATAATTTACCTTCATAGACTAAATAAATATATTTCTTAGGGTTCAATGACATAATAAAATCCCTATAGATTTTAGATACTCTCCTCAAATGGTCCAAGTGCTCATTTGCATTCTTCTTAAAACTTGTTAGATAAGCTAAATAAATAAAGATTAAGTCATTGATCAGCCTCTTAAAAGGCATGTGCATTAAACTTTGTAACATTGCACTAGCATTGGTCAATAAAAAAGGTAGCATCTTGTAAGCCATCGTGTCATATTTGGTGGTAAAGGTAGTCTTGAATTGATTTTATTCTTAAACAAGTATTTGGTTGTAACTTGAGTAGCCATTAAGCAAGGAAAACCTTTCAAAACTAGCCACTATTTGTAGGATTTTTCCATTGATGCTAGTGTATAATGATCTTTTAGAGATGTTTTATTAATGTCTCTAAAATCAACACAATATATTTTCCCCATTCTTCTTCCTAACAAGGACTAGATTGGAAACCCATGAAGAGTGCTTAATAGGATAAATGATATTTGCATCTAAGATCTTGGATAGCTCTTTCAATGTTAAAGGTTCAACCATGGGATTTATATTTCCTTTCTTCTACCTTGTACGTTTTGCATTTGGGTCTATCTCTATATTATGTTTAGCTAATTATGGATTGAAGCTTTTGAGATCACTATAAGCCCACAAAAAGATATCACTAAAATCTTGATAAATCTAAACAAAAGTATACTTGTTATTTTTAGATGCATACTATTGATGGTGTTTTCTACACAACAACAACTCGGATAGAATATATAGTTTCCTATCTCTCTTGAAAGGTTGATCTCTATGAACAAAGATATAACCCCAAGGTCTCTAACATCAGGTCTTAACAGTGCTTGGAATATCTCAATTGTTTCATGTGATTTGCTAGAATCACAATGTAGTCTTACAGCTGAGTTACAAAGTGTGGGAAGTTGGATCTGCAAATGGAGTTCTTAAGATGGGAGATTTGTTGTGCATTTGATGTAGGTTCAAAAAATAGTCTTGAACTCCATTCTATCATTTGATTCAGCTTTATAATGTGCAATGAACCTTACCTAAGGTTATTAAAAAAAAAAAAAAAAACCAAGGAAGAGAGGAAGTTCCTAGACTTGAAACTATGAATGAATAGTGATCATGGAAGCTGGTACAATAGAAAAACTCCCCAAACTGGGTTTTTCTTGGCCAAGAGGATCCTACAATTACACAAAACTAGTACAATCTTTTAAGGATTGCATATTTTCAGTTTGCATGCACACATCATGAACATGCAAGTGACCTAAGTTGCAACAGTAAAGTAAAGAAGCTAGGACTAGCTTTACAAAGTGATTCATCATCAAAAAACCACAAAAAACATGAGCTAGAAATTCATCAAATACTATAACAAAAAACACCATCTGTATTGTAGAACCATACAGGGAAGTAGAACCATGCACACATGATGAGAAACCTCGAAAGGAAACACCCATAAATCATGCAATGTTGCTTTCTATTGCTGCAAAATTCCTTTACACTAGCTCTCCAACCCTTTACAAATGAGGGGAAGACCCCTATTTATAGTTTTCCAAAGCCAAAATGAATGGCTAGGATTGAATTACATTGTGTGGCTCAGATTCAATTACATTAGGGCTTCACCTACCCTAGAATATTCAACAATTTAAAATACATCTTTTTTCTTTTCTCTATTTTATATTTTAGCACCTAGGTGCTATATCAATTTTGTCCTCTTGCTGATTTCCTTTTACTGTAGCTAAAACTACCCAAAGGCTGCCCTTGGAGTTGATATTTTATTTGATCTTCATCTTCTCTCCTATGGGGAACTTGGCCCTAATTTCCCCCTTCATCCTTTTCTATAGCCACCCTGAGGTTACTACAGACGATTGATATATCCTACAGACAAAGGCAAGATAAGTGTAATTAAGCATAAAGACATTTTAGCCAAAACCCCTACTAATATCGTTAAATTAGATCATTCATAATTCAAGAATCTGACACTCGGCTAAAATCATCATGAATATTTCAGTGGAGGGAAAATAGAGGGTCTGTACCCTAGAGGTCGGACTTCCCTGGTAGGATTGTTGTTCTGAAGGGCAAACAGAGCAGGGACATCCGGATGAACTCTCTAATCCTTAGATTTGAATGATTTGAAGTGTTCATGTGAAGGAAGGATTAATTTAAGCAAGTGGGTCAATGCACATTTCTAGATCAGAGGTCGTTTAAATCACATTTCCAGCACCCGAAGATGTGAGGTGGGAAAGCTATTTGAAACTGAGGATGCAGAACGAAAATCCGATGAGGGAGTTTTAGGGTTCGAGACCCACCAGGCTGAAAGTTGGCTAACACAACCCATTAACCTTTTAAGCACTCAGGTCTCAAGGGTTAGAAGGCTCTTGGACATCGGTCATTGGAATGGCAGAGGTAGAATGAAAATTTGATGGGAGCGGTGAGGTAAACCGGGCCCAACATTGCATTTGGCCCTTGGAATGGCGGGGGCGGGATGGAAATCTGCATGTGGTGACCTGCATTGGAATTTCCACATGCCACCTACCTTTTATTAGAAATTTTCAATTTATGGGGAAGGCAAGCATCGAGGCCAGCCCACATTACTCCTTACTCTTTCAGGGTGACCCCCCATACTTAGTTAGATTTTGCACCTACTAGAAGTAGAACCAGGAAAGAATTAGGATAGGAAGTCTCATAAGGAAGGTGGGTTTGGGTCATAAATTAGGTGAGACGAAGGTAGGACAAACACCTACAAGTAGGGTCGGGCTTGAAACAAAGGTCAGAACTGGGTTCAGACCGGGAACAAGGTTGAACCCAAGCTTAGAATGGGGATCGAAATTAGAACCAATGAACGGTCCAAAGTTCATCCCCACTCTAACTCCGTAGGTTCATCACCACTATCAAGCAAGTCATCAAGAAGATTCAAACACACAAGAACAAGGCCCCCCAAGCACAAACAACACGACCAAAAAAATGAGAGGTGACAAAAGAAAGCAAAGGAAGATGGAGGTGGAACTGGGGCCAAAACCAAACCCAAACAAGAACACAACATAAAGGAGAAAAAAAGGGGAGTGGAGGTGGAATGCAAATGGAACCAAGAGCATTGTGAAGGTTTCAAGTTTAGTTTCGTCTCATGCCCCGAACCCATGCAGCAAAGAAAACAGGGTCCCAAGAGGAACCAAGATGGAAGCGAAGGTGAAGCCAGATGGCAGTGGAAGCAGAAACAAGGGTTGAAGAAGAAATGGGGGCGAAAGTAGAACTAAAACCAAAATGGGATTGAAATCCTCTACAAAGTTTTGAGTTTATTTCCCATCCCAGTTCTAATTCCAACAAAAGCAAGGAAAAGAAAAACCAAAGAAGACCTAAGGGAGGAAACCAACCCAAAGACCAAACACAAGCAAAACAACAAAGAAAACATGAAGACAAGATGCAGAACTAGAACCAGAAACAAAACCGAGAAGTTTGTGAAGGTTATAAGTTCAGTTTCATCCCGATTCCACCTTCGGCGAAAAGAAAGAAAACAAAGGAAAAGGAAGACCAAAGCAGAGCTAGGACAAGAATGGAAATGAAACTAGGAATATTGTGAAGCTTCCAAGTTCAGTTTCATCTCATGCTCGAACCTGCAAAACAAAAGAGACAAGGTCCTAGGAGGAAAAGAACAACTCCTAAGACCTCAAAAAAACACCAAGGAAAACAAAAGATAGCGGGAACCCACCTACTCAGATGACATCCTTAAGACTCCTTGACCACTTGGGACTCAAAATAGGGGCATGAAAAATGAAGCAGTGACAAAATTACCTAGCAAAGAAAAATAAAGAGATGGTCCCCATTCTGAATGGGGCATGTGTGTTGAGGGCACAAAAAATGGTGACTCTACTGGGAGAACGTTCTTGCGTTCTAAAGATAAATATTCATTCTGAACCTAGAATCTTTGGTTTTGCAAACCAGAGGCCAGTTTCCAAGGTTCAACTAGGAGACAAGTTGAGGATGGGAGCCTACATTGAATTGTACTACAACGTCATCATGAAAGTGTGTGCATGATGAATTCATTTCCTTCCCTCATAAACCATGTGGACAACTACTGATCGGGAGGGACAAGCTATGTAGTTCATCCAACCCCAAAAGTAACCTGGACATTGCTCCATTGCCAATTAGGCATCCATAGCCCTAACAGAGTTATCGTTGTGACCCCACGAACATAGCTCTACTGCTAGCCAGGCATCCATAGCCCTGATAGAGATATTTGTACACCCATACAGCTACATAACTTTATATTTTCTTTTCTTTTCTCTTCTAATATTGCTTTGAAGTGATTTTGGTAAGTGTGAATGAGTAACAATGTAAATACACTTCTTAATGAAACATTATATCAAATATTCTATAGTAATTAACTAATTAAAAGCACAAAAAACTTGAAAGTGTCTCATTATTTCCTATCTCCAAAGATTTATTAAATCACAGAGGGCTCTTAGATTTGGTAAGCACTTATGACTGTTAAAATGCCAATCTAGAGAATGGAATGATGCTAAATGCAATGATGTGATGATTGATAATGATTTCTAATTGATAGAAAGAAGCTACTGTAATCTATTCTGACATGAAAACTAATAAATGAAAGCTACAGTAAAACTACTATGTATCCATGATTATGATTCTAAATTTCTATGATTGCTATGATACTAAGATGCTTGATTGTTTGATTTCTCTATTTCCTACAGAGTAAGATTGCACAAAGTTCGGATCCATTCTTATTGAATGAGGTTGTATTTATAGATTTCCTAGCAGCAAATTTGCATAGGGGTAGCACAACAAACACCTGGATTCAATCTGGATAATTGAATGGTGAGAGATGAAAAAGCTGGGGTTGATGAAGGGGATGGTTTTTCCCCATGAAAACATCAGGCAAGATGATAGGAAGAATTAGAGGAAGAAGATTTGAGAGATTGATTCAAATATTTCTCCAATTTGTCTCCAAAGCTTCCTATGACTGTGAGTTGAATTAATTAGATATAAAATATCTAATTTTATTGGTGAGTGAATAGAGGAAATTTGATTTATGCTTTTATTTGAGTATTTTGGTTTATTCAAATTAGTAAAAAGGGGATAAATAATTTAATAAAACAAACAATGGGATTTGTTTATTAAATAAATATAGAAGGTACAAGATAATTAAACAACAAAGTATTTAACCTTGTTTAATTAGTTAAGATTGAATGATGTGATAATTAAATAATACAAACTATTGAAGTTGCATATTTAATTAAAATTGGAGATACAAGATTTAGAATGTGAAATACTTAAATAAATATTTCTATTTATTTAAAAGTAGATGAATTTAATTCTGATAATTAAATAAAACAAAGTGAAATTTGTTCATTTAATTAAGACGAAAATAAAAGAATAAAGATTGAAGAATTTAAGATGAACTATATAAATAAATATTTCTATTTATTTTAATAGTAGAGGAATTAAGGGTAATTAATCAAATAAATCATATTTAATCAATTGGATTCTCCAGACCATTTTTAGGTGTATACACTTTCTTTCCTTATTCTCAACCGTGTAAGCATTGAAGCTCACCCTGTGTTTGGAAATCATAGTGGTCACTGAAGTAGACTTTATATTTTTCACTTGTCCAACCCTCCCAGCAATTACCACACAATTCTTCGAAAACCTTTAAAGTGTGTTTTGTGCATGATCCATGATAAGTGTAGAAAATTCAAGAAAGAATGCAATCCTAGATTAGTCCAGAGTTCAAAAGAGGAAACCAATGCCCAAGGATTTTAGAGATCGGTAGTGGGGAATAAAGGCTTATCTAGAGAATAGACATGAGTGGGCAGCAAAGTGAACCATTTGTCAAGCTGAGCACAAGCACCAAAATAGAAACACAAGAGACTCTCACCAAGACAAAACTGTCAAGAAGCGAGCAAAAAAAAACAAAGAAGGAAAGAAAAGAAAGGAAACTTACCCTAAATAAACTATCCTAAAACAAACCAACCAAGCTAAGAAAAGTAGAAAAGTAGAGTATTTACAGGAAACCTACACTACCCAAAAAATGAGCTATATACAATGAGATATTTACAAAATGTTGTGTTCAAGAAAGGAGAACTAACATCAACACTCATTGGATTTTGTAGTGCATGCACAAGAAAATGGGCAATATTATCATTCTTAACCATGCAAATTTATCTTTATATTCCAAAAAAAGAAATTCAACATTGTAGCATTCAAGTTTAGTCACCCAGTTAGGGAAAATCAGCAATTGAGGAGGCTCACTAAACCCATGGTTAATCCATAAACATGTTTGTCTCAACTCATTTTCATAATCAAAATAATAAGTGCAGCTATGAAAATTAATAGGAGCAAGGAAGGATAGAACCTGGATTTCATTGTGCAATTGTGGGAGTGTTTGATAGTTGAGATCAAGCACTGCATCATCAGTCTTTGCATCAGTAGTCTCAGAGGTTGGCATAGGATTGTGCAACATCTTAGGCATTGAGCCTACATAAGCAAAGGAGAATGTGGTAGAAAAAACTTCTTCCATGTCGTGCGTGGGATCGACAATCCCTGTCAGCTATTCTTTGAGAAGATAGACTTCATCTCGTTGATCTTTTGCAAACTTGGTGTTTGCTTGATTGTTGTCCTCAAAAGGCAACATGCTATCCCACTTTATTTCCTTATCCTCATTTTTCTGATGTTCAATATTGTGGGACAATGCCATGCATGAATCTTCCTGATTGTAGTCATCTGAATATGAAAGAGGATCAACAATGACCATAGTGGAAGGATTCCTAGTTGCATCTTGTAGTCGAATGGGTGCTTCATCTCTGTTGGTAGTTGTCTCAACACCCACACCTTTGTCTTCTCTTTTTTTTTCATGCATCCCATCATTATGTTCACTCATTTCCCCTTCTTCACTATCGCTATAGATGGAGAAGGAACTCCTCTCCCAATCCAAAAACTATATTGCATCACCATTTATAGGCTCAAGGATTATGTCTTCATCGCTACCGTCTTCTGGGATATGCTCTTCCTCAGCATGAGCATACCCCTACAGTACAACTCCCAATGGAAAGAAGTCATCAATTAATGGCACCTCATAAAGGGGACCAAAATCCACTATGTAATCTTCATCCAAGGACTTGTCATAAAGCTCATCGTCCATGGTGCATAAATGCTCTTGAAGAGGGAGAAATTCTTGATGATTGGTGGATAGATTTCTTGTTTGATCTAATTCATCACTTGAAAGATCGAGATTGTATTATTGTCCTTCTTCTATTGATGTCCCAAAATCCTCTTGAGGACTACATTTAGCTAGGTTTTCACTTGGCTCAGGCTCTTGATCCTCACATTCCATCCTTGAAGCAACTGTAGGAAGTGGGGTGCCTAGCTACCTTGCTTGTTCTTTCACTTTCTTGATGGCTTCTTGGCACAGTCCGCATGTGAACTCTGAGTGCGATGAATAATTAAGTCTGCACCAATTCGATAGTTGTAGCACCTCCAAATCTACTTGGTATTTCAGCTCTAACCAATCCTTTGCTAATTTGGAGATTATTTGGTCATATCTTTTTGCTACTGGGTCCTCATCTTCACTTGAAAAAGAAGCTTGATGGTGAACAGTCATGGTGATTGGTTGTTCCCACTCCAAAATTTCATTTTCAGATTGTTGATCATTTTCATTGATGAAGGAGAGGTATTATAATCTGATTTCACTTATGCCTTCATCATCATTTTCTATTTTTGTAAGGTTGTCAAACTCATCCTCCTTGACGGTTGGCTGCTCAAACCTTTCTGAACAACCCTTGACTTGGGTGATGATGTTTGCACATGATGAACAAGTGAACTTAGAGTGAGGTGCATTGTGAAATCTGCACCAAGTAGGTATTAATACTTCCTCTAGTCTTAGTCCATCCTTGCTTCCTGAACATTCTTGGATCAGGTCTTCAAATGACTTGGCTGCCATGGATGTCAATTCTTCCTCTGGGTCTACAAGGGCTAAAGGTTGGTAGATTTCGCAAAAGGGAATTTCTCCTTGCAAGACTCTTTCAATTCTACTCAAGAAGGTTAGACACTCCAATTCATTGTGCCTATGGGTGCCATGGATCCTACACTTGTCTCCCAGTGTGAATTGCTACAATGGTTTCTTCAATGTCCTATTTAAATCTACATGCAACTGAGTGATGTTGATTTGCACGTGCTGCTCCATTTCAACTCAACTTTGTTTTCCTTCAAAAATTTTTAATTTTCAACTTCAGCATTAAAAGAGATCTCCTTATCTTAGATTTCTTTTTGAAAGTGCTCGTATCAACTTCCAACTTTAGGTTTGTAGCCTCAACATGCCATGCCCTCCTTCTAGCGGCAGTCTTGTTGATGGGTGTTTTATGCACTTCACAACACAATTAATGCATAGGTGCATCACCTCTCTTGAAAGACAATCTTCCATAATCAAATATCAACTCCAAGGGTAGCCTTTGGGAAATTTCAGCTATAATAAAGGGAAATCAACAAGAGGATATAATTGCTATAGCACCTCGGTGCTAAAAGACAAAATAGAGAAAAGACAAAGGTGTATTTTAAATTGCTCAATATTATGGGGTAGGTGAAGCCCTAGTGCAATCAAATCTAGGCCACACAATTTAAATCAATCCTATCCATTCATTTGGGCTTTGGAGAAATATAAATAGGGGTCACCCCCTCATTTCTAATGGTTGGAGAGCTAGTGTAAAGGCATTTTGAAGAAATAGAAAGAAACATTGCATGATTTATGGGTGTTTCCTTTTGATTTTTCTCATTATGTGTGCATGGTTCTACTTCTCTGCTATTTTATTTGTTAGTTTCTTGAAGAGAAGTGATGATGGTGTTTGTTGTTATAGTATTTGATGGATTTCTAGCTCATGCTTTTTGTGGCTTGTTGATGATGAATCACTTTGTAAAGCTAGTTTGAGCTTCTTTACTTTAGTTCTGCAACTTTTTTCACTTGCATGTTCATGATGTATGAATGCAAACTAAAAATATACAATTCGTAGAAGATTGCACTAGTTTTGTGTAACTATAGGATCCTCTTAGCCAAGAAAAATGCAGTTTGGGGAGTTTTTCTACTATAGAAGCCTCCATTATCACTGTTCATTCATAGTTTTAGGTCTAGGAACTTCCTCTCTTCACTGCTTTTTTCCCCTTTTTTTAATAAGTAACCTATGCTAAGGTTCATTACACATTATAAAGCTAAATCTGATGTTAAAATGGAGTTCTAGACTACTATTTGAACCTACAAAAAATGCATATCAACTCTCCCATGCTAAAAACTCCATTTGTAGACCCAACTTCCCACACTTTGTAACTCATTTGTAAGACCACCTTGTGATTCTAGCAAATCATATAAAACAACTTAGATATTCCAAGCCCTGTCAAGACCTAACATTAGAGACCTTGGGATAGTGTTCTACAAGGATATATAGTATCCTATCTCTCTTGAAAGGCTGATCTCTATGAACAAAGATATAACCCCAAGGTCTCTAATGTCAGGTCTTGATAGTGCTTGGAATATCTCTGTTGTTTCATGTAATTTTTTGGAATCACAAGGTGGTCTTACAGATGAGTTCTAAAGTGCAGGGAGTTGGATCTGCAAATGGAGTTCTTAAGATGGGAGAGTTGTTGTATATTTGCTGCAAGTTCAAGCAATAGTCTTGAACTCCATTATATCGTTAGATTCAACTTTATAATATGGAATGAACCTTTCCTAAGGTTACTCATTACAAAAAAGGAAAAGAGTAGGAAAGCGAGGAAGTTCCTAGATCTGAAACTACGAGTGAACAATGATCATGGAGGCTGCTACAATAGACAAACTTCCTAAATTGGGTTTTGCTTGGCCAAGAGGATACTATAGTTACATAAAACTAGTGCAATCTTTAAAGTACTGCATATTTTTAGTTTGCATGCACACATCATGAACATGCAAGTGAACTATGTTGCAACAGTCAAGTAAAGAAGCTCAAACTAGCTTTACAAAGTGATTCATCATCAACAAAACACAAAAAGTATGAGTTGGAAATTCATCAAATACTATAACAACAAACACCATCATCACTTCCCTTCAAGAAACTATCAACTAAAGTAATAGGGAAGTAGAACCATGCACACATAATAAGAAAAATCAAAAGGAAACACCCATAAATCATGCAATGTTGCTTTCTATTATTGCAAAATGCCTTTACAGAAGCTCTCCAACCCTTTACAAATGAGGGGAAGACCCCTATTTATAGTTTTCCAAAGCCCAAATGAATGGCTAGGATTGAACTAGATTATGTGGCTTAGATTCAATTACATTAGGGCTTCACCTACCCCACAATATTCAACAATTTAAAATACATCTTTTGTCTTTTCTCTATTTTGTCTTTTAGCACCTAGGTGTTGTAGCAATTTTGTCCTCTTGTTGATTTCCCTTTACTGTATTTGAAACTGCCCAAAGGCTGCCCCTAGAGTTGATATTTTATCTGATCTTTGTCTTCTCTTCTATAGGGAACTCATCTTGAATTCCCCCCTTTGTTCTTCTCTGTAGCCACTTTGAGGTTCCTACAACTTATTCATATACCCTACAGACAAAGGTGGGATAAGTGCAATTAAGCATAAAGAAATTTTAGCCAAAACCCCTGCTAACATCATTAAATTAGAGCATTCATCATTCAAGAATCTGACACTCAGCTAAAATCATCATCTATAGTTCACTAGAGGGAAAATAGAGGGTTCAGGCTCAAGAGGCCAGACTTCCTCGGTAGGATTGTTGTTCCAAAGGGAAAATAGGGCAAGGAGTTTTGGATGAACTCTCTTGTCCTTAGATTTGAATGATTTGAAGTGTTCATGCAAAGGAGGATTCAATTTAAGCAAGTGGGTCAAGGCTTGTTTCTAGATCAGAGGTCGTTTAAATCACATTTGGAGCACCTGGAGATTTGAGGCGGGAAAGTCGTTTAGGGTTATCTATTTGAAATGGCGGATGCAGAATGAAAATCTAATGAGGGATATTTAGGGTTCGAGACCCACCAGGCTAAAAGGTGGCTAAGACAACCCATTAACCTTTTAAGTGCTTTGGTCTCAAGGGTTGGGAGGTTGTTAGATGTTGGTCATTGTAATGGTGGAGGTGAAATGGAAATCTGACGAGAGTGGTCTGGCCAATTAGGTGTGACATTTTTTTTGGCCCTTAGAATGGTGGGGGTGGGAAGAAAATCTACATGAGGCAGCCCACACTAGAATGTCTGCATGCCACCTCCCTTTTCTTAGCAATTTTCAATTTATGGTGAAGGCAAGCATCAAGGCCATTCCACATTACTCCTTACTCTTTTAGGGTGACCCCCCATAGTTAGTTAAATTTTTTACCTATTGAAAGTGGAACCGAGAAAGAATCACGATAGGAAGCCTCTTAAGGTAGGTTGGGTTGAGTCAGCAGTTAGGCATAGTGAAGGTAGGACAGACACTCGCAAGAGGGGTTGGGTTCGGAACCAAGGTCGAAACCGGGTTTAGAGCGGGAACAAGGTCGGACCCAAGCTCAAAACAGGGATTGAACTTAGAACTAACCAATTGTCCCAAGTTCACCCCCACTCTGACTCTGTAGGTTCATCACCACTATCAAGCGAGTCATTAGGAAGATTCAAACAAACAAGAACAAGGTCCCCCAAGCACATACAACATGACCAAAAAAAGCAAGAGGAGACAAAAGAAAGCAAAGGAACACAAAGGCAGAACCGAGGTCAAAACTAGACTTAGATGGGAACACAAAACAAAGGAGAAAAATGGAGGCAGAGGTGGAATGGAAACAAAACCAAGAGCATTGTGAAGGTTCCAAGTTCAGTTTCATCCTGCACCCCGAACCTGCGAAGCAAAGAAAACAGGGTCCCAAGAGGAACCAAGATGGAAGTGGAGGTGAAGCGGTAATGGGGGCGGAAGCATAAACAAGGGCGAAAGCGGAAATAGGGGTGGAACTAGAACCAAAACCAAAATGGGAGCTGAACCCTCTATAAATTTCTGAGTTTAGTTCCCATCCCAGTTCAAATTCTGATGAAAGCAAGGAAAAGGAAAACCAAAGAAGACCTAAGGGAGGAAACCAACCCAAAGTTCGAACACAAGAAAAACAACAAAGAAAACGTGTAGACAAGACGTGGAACCAGAACCAGAACCAAACCCAGAATGGAAATAGAACATGGAACTTTGTGAAGGTTTCGAGTTCAGGTTCATCCCGATTCTACCTCCAGAAAAAGGAAAGAAAACAAAGGAAAATGATTCCCAAAGAGGAGCTAGGACCGGAATGGAAATGGAACTAGGAACGTTGTGAAGGTTCCAAGTTCAGTTTCATCCTGCACCCGAACTTGCAAAACAAAAGAAACAAGATCTTAGGAGGAAAAGAAAAAATCCTAAGACCTCGAGAAAACACCAAGGAAAAACAAAGGACAAGGGGAACTCACCTACTGAGATGACATCCTTAAGACTCCTTGACCACTTGGGACTCAAAATAGGGGCACACAAAATGAGGCGATGATAAAATGACCCGGCAAGGCAAAAGAAAGAGAGGGTCCCCATTCCAAATGGGGTGTGTGTGTTGAGGGCACAGCGTATACCTTTCCAATCTTGAGAATCCTATCCTTGAATATAGAAAGATCTTCAGGTATATGCAAGATCATGATGGGCCAAAAAGTGGCGATATCTAAGTGATATGATGGCCCATGTGGCTGACAACTTTTTTTTACCCAAAATTGATGAAACGAAAAAGGCTTTTAAAGGATATTCTCATCTTTCCACCAATATAAATTATTCTTTACTTTGAATTTAATAAATAATCATTATTCATTTTCTATTTGAATTATGACTAAATTCCTAATTGATAGGCTGATTGAAAAAAATCTATAGCTTTCAAACAGTATCACATTTTTTGAATCCAAAACATGTGTCATATTCTATGCTTCACATACTATAGGATTTAAAAAAAAATAATTGAATTTCATGAAGTTTTGATGAAGTTAAGGTGGTCAGACATATGAGTTTTTATATTTTTTAAAATTTGTAATAAAAATTCGTAATTAATTATTTACTTGGAAAAAAATTACAAAAAATATCCATCACATCAGGACATGAGTCCCCTACTTATATCTAAAATATTATAAAAATTATTATCATTTTATTGTGGTTAGGGTGGTCAAACAGACACCTACTTCTTATTTTTTCCCTGAAATTTAAGTACTACTACATTGAAATTTCAAATTTTCACCAAATATAGTTTTGAAAAAAGAAAAAAAAACCTAGTAGTTTAGAAACTAGATTCAATTTTCTATAGATTCTATTCTTACATATTTTTGAAATAATATAGATAACTTATTCAAATTTTTATGTCAAGTTGCCTAACTCTAATTTTCTAAATTTTACTACCACTTAAGGGCCTTTTTTTCCATGATGATCCTGCACATACCCCTTCATATTCCCTTTCTTTCATGGGTATGTTAATTTTTTATTCCTCAATCCATTGTAACTTTTAAATATCCTCTCTGAAATGATTAACCTTATATTCAAATTGTTTTTTTTCAATTGGATGACTTAATCATCATACTATTCATGTAGTTTTGACTTGATTTTACAAAAATGTCTACCTCCTCCATTTAGAAGATAGTAATATGTTGATCATTCTCAAAAACTTTCCAACTCATAGGATTATCAAGGATGACAGGGCTTACCACTAGTTTGAGATATTGATCCTTATTGTCCATCGTACCTTCTAGGATGTCAAACTATGCCCCAAATTCTACAATTCTATCAACATCTATTTTCTTTCCTCTAGGGACATCTTAGATATTGAAGGCCTCAAATTATTTAATGAGATCCTACACTCTATTCTTGTATATTTTTATTAAAAAATAGTTTTGGATGTATTTTAGTCTTTGACCAAGTGAGCAACCATCTCCCTATCACTAAACACCTATAATGATTTGATTTCTCTTCTTTCTTACAACTAGAGCCCTTGAATCAAAGCCTCATACTCATAAAATTGTTAGTGCAACTAAACTAAAATATAAAAGAAAAAAACATTATATTCTTCTAGGGAGATTATAGTTATGCTAGTACCTAAACCATTTTTCTCTTTGAATCATTAAAATATAACTGTCATATTTCATCATTCTGTTCTTTAGAGTGAGTAAATTTTCTTCCTAAACACAACATGTTCTGAGCCCAATATATTTTATGATAGCACATAGGCCAGCTTGGAAGTGGATTTCCTTCTTCTCAAGAAAAACATCATGAATCCACTCTATAAATGTAATTTTCTCTAGACCATCAACCTCTTTAATTTTGTCTTATATAATGAAGTTCATATTAATTGGAGATGTATTTGGTTCAATATGACTCTTGGAGATATGATAAATTTTTATAGTTATCTTAGAACCATACCTAGTCTTAAACAACATGTGAGACTAGTCATCTGATAGACACTGTCTTGTCATAGTTTTGAATATCTGAATAAACAGATGGAAAATTATGGAGGAAGATCTATAACAAAAACACCTTGCAAAATAGTACAACTAGGAAATACATGCAAGATGATATTTAGATATTTTATGACACTTAATATTTTAACAACTATAGCATCAAGTTTTACAACTCCTTTTAATACTTTTCATACTTTCTATCGAGAAAGTCATCTATTTTTCTGGTATGATTTACACAGTAGCCCTTGATTCAAACATCCAATTATGCACTATGTGATCTCTAATGACCAATGATATGTAGAAGGTGGTTCTTTAAATTCTTACCTCATTGTTCCTCCTTTGGTAGAGACATGTTTGTGAGGATAACATTTAATTATTATTTTGATGATTCATTTGAGATTCCAAGCTTAAAAATGTGGCTTGTACCATAGCAAGTGCTTTTTATTTGGAATAGAAAAATTCTCCCACATGGATATTTTCACAGTTTTTTTCTTTATGTGGTCAAGAATATTAAAAGGATTGGAGCTAACCTCTTATTTTACTATGTTAACAATGAATCCTTTCAGTTGTGTGGATTGATTATGTCACTTGAGTCATTCTTTACTAGTTATAAATTGATTTCATTAATTCTCATACACATTCGAAGCTATGGATGGACCAAAATCTCTATGAAACATTGTGGAAGAATGAAAGAGAGTGCTACCAATCAACTATTGCATATTTGTATCCCTTTATTTGTTCTTTTATTGGCTTCTATTAGGGTAGAAAACTAAGTTTTCTCTTTTAGTTGATTAACACCACATAACTCCTCTCTTTACTAATTTAGAAGAATGGTATCATTTTGTGTAGGCTCTTAAAGAACTTGTTTTTGTGATGGTGTTGCAAGAGATGTAGTTTGAGAAATAGAAGGATTTTTCATATTTATTCCTTGATTAAGGACACCAGTATGGCAAGTGGTTTGTTTGTGGTGTAGATTACAAGGAAAACACCATTCATAGTCTTGTGCCAAATTATTTTTAATAGGGACTAATGATTTGGTAGTGTTTAACATTTGGATTATATGAGTAAAAGGTTCTAGCATCGATGGCTTGATTTTAGCTATGAATATTAGCTTGAGATGGTAGCATATGAGATCATTAGGTTGGTAAGATGTCTAATATGTCCTATAATTTTGAGCTTCCTACCTTTTAATAGCCACTAACTCATTTATAAAGGTTTCAAGAAGTCTTGCTACTTCTGCAAGTCATTGAATTGGGTTGAGGAAGCCTTGTCTTTACTTGGTGATTGGTAAGATGTTGGTATAAGTGTTATTGTAGGTACTAGAGATGGCATCAGGGGTTGTATTTCTAGGAATATAGAAATATCAGGCCTTGGTACAATTTAATCGCCCTATATGAGACTATTCTTAGCATTGATAACTATCTTGTAGGTGTTAGGAAATGTATTCATGCATGTTGATTAGATCATTACTAATATATCACTATTTAAAAGAATATTAATGAGTTGGCCTTACTAGTTGTGTAATATAATCTAAAGATGAAGTTAGTAATATACTCTTGTGGTTATCTTTTAATGGTTTCAAGTAATCCACTAGGGATAGGTGATTTGATTTGTGTTGAAATTTACTACACAAGAATTCTCCAACTAATCATATATTTTTATTGAGTTTAGTCCCAAAATTTTTTACCACTACAAGGCTTTATCCTTAAATGAAGTAGCCAACAATCTAATATCAAAATTCTCCTCAATCACATGATGCATTGGACAAATGTTTGTAACATTCTTGATATGCCCAATGGGTGTGGTTTTGTTTTTTATTATAAATAAAGGAATAAATTTGAGGGATTCCATAGGAATATCATCATGTTGGGAAAGATTCAATGGACTTCCCACATTAAACATGAAAAATAATCCATTTCTAGGGATAGCTATATTATGTGTGTTGAAATGTAGTGTGTTAAATAGAAGGGGAGGTATCCATCATTGTGAAAACCTACTAGAAGGATGTGTACATGTTATTCCCTTCAAGATAATCTTATACAATATCTATTCCTTTCGCTTATTGTGGTTAGTGAACTTCTATTTATTCTTCTTGAGGAAAAAGAGGGTAAATAAATAAAGTCAAAGTTACATCTTGAAGAATTTATACTATGAATCCTTGGCATGAAATTTGAGGTTTGATATAGAGCCAATATTTATAGAGTTTTATTGAAAAGTCACCAAATACTTCATAGAATACCTATTCAAAGTTGTCATATGCTAAGAGAGACACCACTTTCTTAATATATCCTCTTCAAATCGGAGTTGAAAATCCCACCAGGTATGCTAGAAATTGTTTTTAATTTAAATTCCCCCCCTATATTGAATGATAAATTCAACTAATTAGTCAAAAAATGGGAATAACTTCAAGGTGTGGCATTTTGCAGAATGAAGAAAAATCTAGATAAAGGGTTGGTTGTCTCTCTAAATGAAGTAAAAAATATTGATCCAACTTAGTACTAAATACCTTCAGCTAAAACCTAATTGTACTACTAAAAATTTTAAGAGGAAAGAGAGAAGGATAAAAACAGGTAATGGAGGTGGTGCATCAATTTTTAGAGTATAATTCTCACTTTCTCATTGGATAATATAGAAAGAATAAAAATTACAAGGATCTTACACACTCCTTTGTTATAAGAAAACCTTGAAAGCTTACATTTAAGTTAGAATTTTATAAACACTAAAAGGAAAGATTGCATTGATTTTTAGTCATGAAAATCAATTTCACACAACATATGAACATTCGAGAACAAGAAAAATTCACTAAAACATGAAGGTTAGTAATCTTTACACAACAAATACAAAATGGTAAAAATCATAATTTTCATTAAACAAAGGATTAAAGCCAATTACAATTAGAAAGGTGAAAAATGCATAATTCTACTAGAGAACTAATGGAAGAACCCTTTAAAATGAGCAACATGATTCCTTTTATCCTAATAAGTGAAGAGAGAGAGAAACATAATGGCATGGGAAGGAGAAAAACCTAGTTTCCATCACAAATTGACCCTAACACATTTGTAGAAGAAAATATGGTCTACAACTATGAACAAAATTAAAAAAATCTTTACTAGTACTAACATTAAGGAAAATAGGGAAATCTATAGAAAATACCTTGTGCAATCCACTAAAATATGGGCCGAGCAATCATTTGAAGAAAGAGAGTACCTAAATATTGAAACAAGAAATGGGTGCTACATTTCTTCAACTTGAAATCTACTAGAATTCATTAAAGATCTATCAAGGAAACCCATGGCTCAAGATTGGGTAGTTGAGAAGGTTTCTTTAGCTTTCATGACTATATAGAGGAGGATAAGTGTAGAAAATTATGCCTTCACTATTTCTCCCACCTTGGAAATAGTCATTTTCACTTAACCTTTTATTGCATTTGACCTTATCTGAGTTACTCATTTTTGTAGCTTATTTTGTCAAATCTTTTGGATCCATTAGGAATTAGAACCATCTTCTCTTCCATCAGAATCTCTCTTTGTTGCATTTCTTTATTGAATCCTATGAAGGGAGTGGGAATCTATCTATGGTTCATAGTTCCTATGAAATCTCTTATCATTAATTCCCTCTTGGATGTTGTAGTGTAGAAAATTCTACACCTTTACATATTCACACTATGTTTGTATCCCCTAAAATGATTGGACTTAATTAAGCTTCTCATTCCATAAATTATGCATTCCAAAGCCTTATTATTCCCATTTTCTTAAAGGGAAGCCTTTATTAAATAATTACTAACATTAATTAAAAAACCTAGGAAATTGTGTTTCCTAAATTTAGGTCCTATGACCCATTCACACAAGGGAAAATGGGTCCCTTTGAAGTGCCTAGACCTAATTTTTAATATGTTTTTTGTGGCATTTTAATTATTCAAATTTAAACTTTAATTTTCAACTTGTGGAATCTATTTTTTTGGGAAATTAGATAAACACCTATGAATACATAGTTATTTTATCAATTTACATCTAAAAAGAAAGACTTTCGAAGGAGAAAATATTATTTTCAATAGAATTGAATAGTATATTTATCAATCATGTACAACAAAAATCAATATCATATAATTATGTCAAAGTTCATGTGTTTCCATGCCATGTTTTGGAGCTAACATTGTCATGTAGGTTTAGAGAATTCAAGAATCAAATCAAGCAATCAATCAAGCCAATTCAAGCAAGATACGAACTTTAGAGTGATGTGTTGGAGTTCAATCCTCTAAGGGCTTCCACTAAGGGTTTGGTCAATTGTGATATAGCATTATTCATTGCTCAATTCCGTCCTTTATCATTATTTCATTATTGAGGTTTAATTACCAAAGATGGGGTTTGACTAAGGAAAACACTTATTCACCCAAAAATACAAAAAATCTTCTCTCTTTGTATGTGTAGATCAATAAGTGAAGAAGGATTGAAATTGATTAGAGGAGAATTTTTTCAAAGTTGCATTTGTTTTCAACATGGTTGTCAAGACACAGAAACTCGAATTCAAGAATTATTTCTAGCTTTCTGATAGTGAAATCAAAAAAAGGTGTGTTTTATATGTTCCATTTTGGTGAACTTGATGCCCTCACACACATACCACACATCCTTTTACATCATTTGATTTTGGTGAACCTCACATTGTACATTATAAATTTTGCTTTGGAATTCTCTAAAACCTTAGATCTAGGATTTATATTAGTTAGTTTTGCATCTCATTTATGGTTTCAGAATTGTATCTTGCATCATTGAAAATTGTATTTTGCATCTTTTAAAATCACAAAAATCCAAAAATATTACATACATATTGCATTCATTTTACATAGTAGTATGCATATTAGTGTTTTTCAATCATTTACATTGGAAAATTATAGAAAAATTGCATCTAAAATTTATCATTTTTCTTTCTTTTTGTCATCAAATTACATTTGTATATAATCATAAAAATCTAGAAAACTATAACTAAAATAATTTATTTGCAGCCTAAACCGAAAACCTTAAACATTAACTCAGAAACATAGACTTTAAATTTTTTAACCCTTGTGCAAAGACCCATTCACCCTAGGGAAAATTTGTCCTTGTATAGGTCAATTTCCTAATTTTTGGCCATAAATCTATCTTTTTCTGCTTTATATCTTGTTTTTAGATATCAATTTTAGTTTTTGAAATTGTATATTTTTGTAGTTATTTGCATTCAGGTCAATTGGTCAAAACAACTCTATTGTTCAAAAGAAAAAATTTGCTAATAATAACATGAATATGGTCAACCTCATTGATGTTCAATCTCATAAGGTCCAAACCAAAATTTATCTTGGCATTGTTTTCTCACAAAATGACATAATTAAACATGCACTAGATGGTCCTCTTTACATAGCCAGAAGAATCAATGGCAATCCTACCAATGGGATATTAATTTATCATATGTGTGTAGAGAATGTGATCATCAAGGAATTCTTGTTTATGCATGAAATTTATCAAGATTCTTATGAACAATCGAAAGCATGGATCAAAACACATAATGGTTTTTCTTGCCCTACGATAGGTTTGATCACTCTCCCATTAAAAATTGTACTGAAGTAATTAGATGTATCATTCTCTATCATCCCATTGTTGGACCAATTCTATGTGAAGTTAGGCTATCCATGGCTAGAAGCTCCATGAATTTCATTCCATCGGTAGTGCATAAATGCTTAAACTTTCCATTTGGTAATGAAATTTTCACAGTGCATCATAGTGGCTTTAATCCTTTGTCTTCTTGTGGTAATTTCTCATTAGGTTTCTTTTAGTTAGAACCCGTGGAACGTATTATGCCTCATGAGGATTTATTTTTCAAATCTTACCAAAATTTCAAGGCAATGTGCATAGCAGAATTATCTCTTAGAAATATTTGTCAACCCATGATTGAACCTCCTATCATTGATGAAAGCATGATTGAACCAAAATCCCTTCCAAGTAACCAATATAAATCCACCACAATTATTGCACCCATTTCCTATAAGAGACAAAAGAGATAACCATATCATTCTTGTTGTGGCTCCTAAGATCAACCACATTTATAAACCTAAAGGGGAAGTGGTTGACCAACCCTCAATGGTTCCTTTTGTTCATTCCTTGTGAGAAGAAAAGAAACCTATGGTTGATAAACCTACTCCTACACCATATCAACTTGAAAATTGTTGAAAAAGAAACTAAAATGCTAAAGAGCATAAGCATAGATATCATGCTATTGTTTGCAAGTGAAAACAAATGAATAAACCAATAAACCTGAGACCAAAATTTAACTCAAACAAAGCATGATGATTCTCTACCTTTGAAACAAAAAAAACATGAAACCTCTATGGAAATTATCATTAGACCTCCTTCTATGATAAAATTGGATGATCATGATGAGATTGTTTAGATTTATGAGGAAGTGCATAATGAGCTAAATTTATTATTCTCCTCTTTCCTGAGCTTAAATGACAACAAAATTTATGATCCTCCTAATAAGAGTGACTCACCACATGTTGAGCCTGGTGACTGTCCTAGCAAAGCACTTGTTGTTGCCCCTTTGGCTAGTTATGCACCTTCCATATATGATGAAAAATAATGGGATGTGGATGACTTGCCTTAGGTTATCTCACATGTGTCATACTAGCTTTATGCATGTTCATGTTCTTTGTACAATTACATGTTTGTAATGTGATCCCCTGTATTGTGCTACTTGGTATGTCTTTATGTTTGTGAGCCTACTTTGGATGACCCTTTTCACGATGTTGGTGCAAGGATACAAAGGAACTGAATGTTTTGTGGCATTCTTCTATTTGGATCTACATTATTTTATTTGTCATGAGCATTGTCTTTATCTTATGTTTTCCTTTAGTTACAGTTTGTGTGTTATTACCTATTTACTATTACCTTGTTTGATAAATTACTTCAATAAATATGAATGTTTTTTATTTATTAATTCTGATGGAAATATGTCAAATGAATATTTGATTCAATTAAATGCTTTATGATTTAGTATATGAAAATAAAATGTGAATATGAAATGTATGAGAGGTATATGAATGCATTTATTTGGCTAACTAATTCTATGGTGAACTAAGTTGAATTTAGGAATAGGTTCAAGCCTTTGGAAGAGAGGGAAATTATCACTCAGGAGAAGAAATTGGTCTAGTAACCTCTATTTGAGTCTTATTGAGAATTTAGACACTCACACCCTAGTTGGTCTTAGTTGAGTCAAGCTAGTTGAGTAGATGGTAAGTGATCTTTAGTCTAGTTTTTTGTGTTTTGATTATATGGGAAAAATAGGTTTTGAATGGACCCAAAACCATTAACAAGCAGGTTTTGACAAGGACCAAAAATCCACTCAAAGAAGAACAAGTTGCACATGAATACAACAAAGACAACTAGTAATGATCCAACATTAGATCACTAAATAATTAGCATGACTACCCAAATTTGTACAACTAGAAAAAGGTTTTAACAGAAACCTTTAACCCAACACAACCAAGATTTACAATGTAACTTGAACCCAAAAAACACTTTAGATGGCCAGGAAACTATCAACCTATAATAGCTAGATTGTATCATAACTCTTATTAGCAACACCCATTGAATCCAAACTCCCCACCTCAATAGGAGAGTTAAAAATAAAAATAAAATACTGAAGAGCCCTAAATTTCTCACAACACCAACCCAACCTCTACCTCAATAAAATGGGGCTCAACTCTATAAAAAAGGATGAAATGAGGACCTTTGTACAAAACATAAAACTTCCCACCCGATCCACAAAAAACCTCTCCACCTCAATAGAAGAGGGATCCACCTCCAAAGGAGAAATTTCCACCTCCATTGAAGACCATAACTAAACAATCCAATGGGAAGCAGCTATAACAATAGAAAGGAATAACATAACATCCTTTGGCATAAAAGTAAACTAGAGAACCAACAAAAAAATAGAGCACTCCTCAACTAACAACTTTGAGAGAAGATACATATGATCCTTAAGCCTATACATTTGACGGACCTCAGTAGTATAAAAAACAACACCCCCATCCTACAAATCAAACTTTAGGACCCAAAAGAAGAAGAGCATGGAGCTCAACATACAAGATTGGGAGTCATAAAAAAACCACCTAGTAGAAAAGAAAAAAAACCATGGCTGCCATAGCAACCACAAACCACTTCAACACTCCAAGAAACATGTGTCCAACAAAGAAGAAATGAGGAGGGAAGAGAAGGACTACACCAAGGCCACCCAAAACTCAAAGCACCAAGAGAAACACTCCCCATAAGAGCTAAAAAATAAACATCTCTGCAACGAAGTAGAACCTAGAGAAGAAAACCCTCAGCCAAGAAAATCAAAAGACCCAAAGAAAAGCCATAGGGACCCAAGAGAAGCAGGAAAAGGAAAGAAAATCCTCCAAGAAGATAGAGTGGAGAGTAGGCAAGACTATGAAGAACCACCTTTGAACCTACATGCTAGTCAAGGTCTAAAACATGCCAAAAACTGTCCACAGATAACTCCACCAAAGGAAAACCAAAAACCTCAAACTCCAACAAAGAAGAAGTTTCGTAGAAGCACAACCCCAAAGACATAGTGAAAGAAAGCTCCAAAAAAGAGGCAATGAAACTCACAAAGAGTAGAGAGAAGGAAAAACCAATAAAATAAACATCTGAACCTACATTCTAGTTAGGGTATAAAAAATACCAAAAACTCTCCACAAACAAACCCACAACATCCATCCCGAACACCACTCCTATCACTAGAGAAGGAGCCATGCAGAATTCAAAAACCAAAGAAAATGAGACAAAAAATCCCACAAGACAAGCACCCATCCATGTAGCAAGAAAAGAAGAACATGGAAAAAGAGCACCCAATGACTAGCTACAAAAAACAACAACCCAGCAGGGTGACAATAGGGTGACAAGATATAAAAAATACCAACAAGGAAAAATAAAAAACCAAACCTCAAGAACAACTACCTAGATAGAAAATGACAACAACCAACACCAAACAAGAGCTTCCCAAATAGATGAGAACAACCAACAGACCCGCAAATGCATAACCCAGGTCAAAAATAGTAGCCAACACCATTCCTTAGCAACCCAACAAAACAACACCAGCAATCGGCCTAGAAAAAAAAAACTATCTACCTCTATAGAACCATCACCTTCCTCTCTAGAATCTACCTCGGATTTAAAATTTCCCCCTCTACTCCTCTTCCCACTCCCTCTCCACTAAATTCCTTTACCCCTTAGGATGGATGATTATATCTAGTTGTGTGTCTTTATATTGATTTGCAATCTTGTTTATGAATGTTTGGAATGAGGTATGTGATAATTCTTAATGATAAATTGAGTCCTTCCTTGCATGCTAATTGTTATGCCAATGAGTTATATGCAAATAATTTATATATGTATATATTTACGTGTCCATGGTAAAGTAATACATATGAGTGAATACATACATGAGTATATGTAGGTAGACATACGAATGTATGCTCATGGATAGATTTCCATATGCATGATTATACCAATTGGACTAATGTGACATATATATGTGTGTGTGTGAGGGGGAGAATGTTAGACTGAAAACAAGATCAAAAATGTTAATCTAAGAATCTAAACTAAGATCAAACATATTAATCTAAGATCTAATCCTACACATACGAAATGAAACTAAGCTATTTGAACATAGATTAAAGAACCTACGATTATAGAATTGAATGTAAAAAAGAAGCACAGTGTTACCATCCCATAGTGGAGTGTATTTAGCTACTATTGGGTTGTTCTTATCATTATGAAGCCTCGAAAGTTCATGTGAAAAAGCTTGATGAGTGACTACAGGAGGTTGGTTTATCAAAGAGATGAGGTTGAAGCACTAACAACGGTGGTTGTAAATGTTAGTAGTACTTCATTGTGCAAATGATGTTGATTCCCCAATCTTTTTTTCTGAGGAAATGGGTTTGTCATATAGAAAATGATATTTGAAATGGAGAATCAAGATCATGTTGAATAATATCCAGATCAATGGTCGAAGTGTGTTGAGAGGATTTAGACATGAGAAGATTGTGCAAAGTTTATTGCACAATTTGGCAATTGAGAAATAGATTGGCTAGTCAGGGATTAGATTGACTAGTCAGTATTTTAGATTGACCAGTTAGGATTTAGATGGCTTAGTTAGGAAATTGATGGCTTAGTTAGGAATTTGATTGATTAGTTAACAACTTAGATTTCTCAGTTAGAAATTTTGATTGATTAGTTAACAAATTAGATTGCTCAGTCAACAATCATAATTTTTTCAATTAGAAAGTGAGTGAGGAATATGAATTAACTGATTTAATTAATTAATTCCTCTTTGGAGTTGAACGTGCAAATCAAGTTTGAATTTTTCAAAAAAAATTGCATTAGTTTGATTTGACTTTTGATAATTGATTTGAATAGTTCGATTTAATTATTCAAACTTTAGAGGGAAAGTGTTGTAATTAAATTATTATGATTCAATAATTTAATCCTCTTAGGGGAATAAGGTGATTTAGCAATTCAATTAAATATTTGGCATTTATTTAATCAATGAGGATGAAATAAAGTGTGATTTATTTAATTAGTCGAAATGATGAAACGTGAATTAATCAAATAATGTTGTTTTATTTAATTAATAGCAGAATTAGTTTTTTTTGGACTTTATTAAATAAATGTAATTTATTTAATTTATTAGAAAATGATGAAAAAGTGAATTAATTAAATAATGTTGTATTATTCAATTAATAGACGAATTAGGGTTTTTGATATCATTTTGATGTGGTGTAATGTGGGACATTGTGGGATGATTTTGACATGTTATAGGATGATTCTGATATGTTTCGAGTCATTCTAGGATGGTTTCAATATGTTACAAGATGATTATGAGATGTTTTGAGACATTATAGGATGATTTCAAGATGTTTGGGGTGATTCTAAGATGTAATGGGATGTTTCAAGATGATTCTAAGTCATTTTGAGATGTTACAGGATGTTATGAGATGATTCTAAGTCATTTCAAGATGTTACAGGATGTTCCAAGATGATTTTGAGTCATTTTGAGATGTTAGGGGATGTTGTAGGATGATGTTCAATGTTGTTTGATGTTGTTTGATGTTGTTCGATGTTGTTCAATGTTGTTTGGGGTAGTTCAATGTTGTTCGGGGTGTGTGATAACTTTAATTCAATTTTATACGTTTACATTTTGCCTCGCTTTGATATAAAGTACGGGTTGCTTTGTTTCAAAGATTCTATTTTTAAGACCAAGTTTTTGAAAAAAAATTATGCCCCACTATGCCCTAGCATTCAGTGGAATGATGGTAGGATTTTGTGTTTCCCTCTTGAGAGGTTTACCAAAAATTTCAAGCTTTTAGGTCATGCTCTTGACACTATTGTATTTCAGTTTCGATGTTTTGAGATGAAATATTATATCAATAGGTGCTTTTTTTCTCATTCTAATGCTTCCTGGAGCTTCTAATTTGAGAGTAGGAAAGTTCCCTAATTCAAATTAGGGTTTCCTAGATGAAATTAGGGGTTTATTGATGTGTAATATAGGAAAATAGTCTTCAAATTGGCTCATTTGTGCTTCGATCCTTTTGCTAGTTCTTGTCTCTGGATTTCCCATTCTATCAGTTGCTAAGGAGCTTGTTCAAGATTTTGGATGGCCTTCAGGTGTCGATGTTGTTGGTTGTTTTTACTATAATCGGGTTGATCTTCTAGTCTACTTGTGGAATTTCCAATCCCAATCAAGGGAAACTCGAAGGACCTGGATCAACTGACAAGGATTTTAAAGACCTCCTACACTTTGGGCTCTGCAAGACCTGGGAGGGTGATCCATTAATGCATTTACAACCTCTACACCATTATCATAAACAACATTAACAAAAACATATAATTTCATTAAATAGCTTAACAGAATAAGATAATAATGAATAGAACTAGCTATTCATCAATAATATCAACTATTTGGAGCATGAGATAACTACAACAACACTTCACAATAAAAGATAGTCATTATTTTCAATTTGTAGCAAGCTCTAGGTAAAGACAAACAAATTCTGAACCTCACAAATAAGTACAACTTAGATCAGTGTCGTATATCCATTGGAGGAGACAAATTGATAAGCATCTAAGGGTTCATGATAGATTTAACACATAACATATAAGATCCTTGATAACATTGCCTTACAATCTCATCAATTTGTATTCTAACCCACTACTACTTATCAAATCCTTATACATAACATATCAACCTATAATCCCATTTAAGCATTTTAATTAATTCCTTCAATTAAAGCTAAAACAAGAATTGTACACACCACAATAGTGAGATGAACAAAACAACCCTTGATCATTTTATTCAAAATTCAAATATGCTTGTACAATGGAGAGACATGAGCTCAAATTAATCATTTCAATTAAAATTCTAGTACTATCATAAAACATTAAATCTCCATGAGTTCAAAACTTGCAACAGAATGACTCAAAACCTAAATTGCATTCTCTCTAAAAAATCTACCAGACTTTACAATTTTCTCTGCAACTTCACCTAGATTCAACCAAGAACATCTAACTTGCTAACTCGTACTTTTGGCCTTAAAATCCTTCTTATAGAGAATGAAGGAGCAAACAGACATCAAGCCAAAGAGTACACACATCACCAGCCACTTGGACCACCTTATGATATTTCAAAATTTGTTACAACAACAATCTCCTTAGAGAATCTTCTTGTCATCTTTCCCACTGAGAAAGGTTGATGCAGCAACAAAACTTCAAGAATTCCACACCTAGTATTGTCACCAAAAACAAAAGTAGAATTTGTTATAACTGCAACAACTGATTTGTTAACCGTTAGTAGCCTACTCTGTTTCATTCCTCCTTAGTTAAATATTCATTTACCCACTTCTGGTACTCTTCATCAGTTGGCCAATTAAAACTAACTACCTCATTTACCTTGACATTATATGGTGTATACTTGACTGCCACCTGATTTGCTTCTCTTTCAAAAGACTCCAAGAATGAGTTGGTGCTAGTAATTTTGTCCATACAACTCACCAATTAATCATAATTTGAGTCATCACAAATTAATCTAATTTGAGCCTTGATGACCTCATTTGCTTGATCCTACCATTGTTGAAGTGACCTGATATTTCTCTGCTCATCAATTATGTCAGGTAACAATGTGTCACTCCAATCATCAAAATTATTTACCAATTCTCTGATCTTCCTACTCAAATCATCTAGCAAGGCCTAAAAACCTTGCAATGACTTAACTAACATTTGAGTAGGCCTTAATGATTGAGGCCTATTATTTATATCAAACCTTGAGGCCTTATACATTATTTCTAAGTCCTTGGCCCTAGGGATCAATTTTTCAATTAGTGGTATTACTACCTCCTAATCCTTATCAATGTTCTTTATTGCATCTAATAATAAAGAATATGAATAATACACAAATGAAAATTTGTCATCAACCTTCTCATTTAAATGCCTCAATACAGCATTAACAATCTCCCTTTTCTTTAAAAGTACTCCCTCCTCACTTACCTTCAAGGATGCTTGTAAATATGTAATTTTGTGCATTAGCTACTTCTTTGTTGGGTCAACAAAGAATTCTAATTCTTCCTCTATTGGTTCCAAAGTAGGGTTGAAGGAAGGAGCTTGGTTGGGAGACCTTGGTGTAGAAACAATGGGGGAAGCAGAAACCACTGACCCAGATGTGGAAGGCAATGATCTAATCCCTAGGGCACTTGATGTTTCCCCAATCTGCTTGTATCTCAACCTATCCACCTTCGTCTGCATCTCAACATTCCTTTGTTGCACCTTGCTATATTCTCCAATTATGAAATTGTATTTCTCCATTAGGCTTCTTTTTTCAGCCTCATCTCTTTCAGTAGTCTTCTAGGCCAATTTGTCCACATTCATAGTCAAATTAGTGGCCTATGTGGTTGAGGTCTCTAAAGCTCTCTTTATTATTATCCCCCCTCTTAAGTTTGGTTTAATATCAGTAGCATTGGGCTTCCTCCCTTGAGGGTCCAAAGCCCAAATTGCCAAGGTCTCATATTCTTCACTAAAGGTAGAATCTTACAATGTTTCCTTTACCTCTTCTTCATAATCTTACAAGGGATGCTTGGACTTTAGAATAGCATTAAAAGCTACTACATCTACAATGTCCCACTCAGGAAGAATGAAGACACCAACTTGATTTACCATTTTTCTCCCCTCCTTAGGAGTGATGCTCTTGAATTCATTCATTAATTCAACTTTTACTTCATCATCATTTTCCTGGTTTAACCTATCAGGCCTGAATTCTCTTCTTTTCTTGCACTTTTCCTGATACTCTTCCAATTTAATTCTCCATACTAATTGCAAGAAGACTGGAGTTTTTACAAAGGCATCATCATCTAAGAACTCCTTACAAGCCTCCATCCTTGCATCTTGCATACATTTTCCTTTCATATCTAGATCAGATAGAACCAATTCAGCTGGTCTGGGAGGAGAAGGCATACCCATCTCCATATCCTGGTTAGTGACAACAATCTCACCCACCAAGTCCTCTTGTGATTTCTCAATATTTTGCCTCTTAGGGCTTAACTCTGATGGTGGTGGTAAGGGACTATTTTTAGGTGATGATTCCAAATTAATTATCTTAACTTCCCTAGGTGTTTTGAGCCTTGGATCTAGTTGTGTAGGCAATTTCATTATTTTTTTTCCTTTTCAATCTTCTTCTTCCTCATCACTACTATCATTTATTTTCCTTCTATAAATAGACCAATTCTCTGAAGGTTGGTAGGCTGGCCTCTCTTCAAGTTGCTTGACATCTTGCTTTTGTATGCCCAGGTCCAACTCCATGTTTATCTTCTTGGCCATCAATATGCCCATTGTTTCTTTGAAGTTGTCCATCAAAAAGTCAATTTTCTTATGATATGGACTGAACTCCATCAATGGATCATACTTTGAATCCATTATGTGCACAATGGCCGATATCATGTTATAAGCTATCTATTTCTCCTTGTTCAATTCCTTCTTACTTAGGTAAAATTCATTTCTAATCAAGTCCTCGGGGAAGTTAAACTCGTGCACAAATTTACCACCTTTTATCCTTTGGCTGGAAAGGGAAAAGAAGCCCTCAGGATCATTTTTTCACTTGGGACCACACCTCAAATGGTATTCTTAGAAAAAAAATCCAAAATAGACCTAGCCTCCTTTTGAAAAGACAAAATTAGACACCATAGTATAATTTGGGAAAAATGTTCCTTTACCTTTTCCTATAAGGTTGTCTTCATGGATACAACCAATCTGCCACATAACTTCAACAAAACCAACTCTTGGTGGCACATTATATGGAAATATAGGAGGCTTCACTTAAAAACTATACACCCTCAAAATAGTGTTGATTATGTATGGGATAATGTCACCCCAGTTGTGACAAACTCTCAATTCTATCTTCCTCCCCTTTAGTATGAGGAAATCATGCAACTCCTCGGGAATTTTGGGTACATTTACCATCAGCTTGGCTCTCAATCTAGAAGAAAAATAGTTATCAAAATGCACATAATTGGAACTCTCCCTATTATATGATAATTCAGCAGTCCATACTTGCACTAGAAATCTTTCTCAATTAACCAACTGCCTTAACTCCATCTTCTCATAGAAGAATTCAGCATTCTTATACAAGAACATATACATTAACATGGAATACCAAAATAATGGAGTGCTTGCATCACCCTACATCAACTTCAATAGCCCTACATGTATCTTTTCAGCCAAAAAAGAAGAAAAATCATATACCACCGAGAAATTGGGGTGTTGTATTTGCACCCCCATGAACATGTAGGATATGGGCATCACTGTGTTCGAGTTAAAACCCAAAATCTGACATAAGGAGTAAAAAGTGGCCAAGAAATGATTTGCAAAGTAGTTCAGTCTGAATGGTTCCTGGTCACTAGGGCTAATATAAAATTTGGAACCTCCTACCCTAGCCAAATGAGGTGGGACCAACTTAACTCTAAATAGTGACTTCAACCTCCCATACTCCTGTTTCATCCCCTTAAGATCAATAGGAACCAAGAACACATTGGGCTCACTCATATCAATATTTTTTTTAAACTCTTCTTTGTTAATGCTTAACAAAACCCCTCCATCATTATCTCTAATCACCCATGTAACAGGGTCATATCGTGCAACCACTACCCTGAGAAAGTCCACATTAGGGAACACATTTGGTACTACCAGCTTCCCCATATCATATATCCAACCATTTGAAAAGGGCTAGGGAAAATTACTCTGTCCAAACCACAATTTGAACATCTCTAAACCCATAAGGGGAACCCTATCATCAACTATGTTAGAACAATTATACACTAATCCCTCCCCTAGGGTTTTTCCTCACCTCAAAGCCAACCCCTTCTTCCTCTCATTCATTGAAAACATAAATTGATCCAGGAAATCATCATATAAATTTATATTTAGATAATCAATCTAGCTAGAATGTTGCTTTGATGGTGCCATCCTGAGTAAACTAGGGTTTCCTTGCTACTTTGAACCTCAAAAAAACTAGGGCTTAAACAAAATTATTAAATTATAAAACAAAACTTTGCAATTTCTCACAATTCAGTTAACCTATAGCCCTAAAATATTTTTCAACAATCCCTTCGACAAGCACACAACAAATTCCCCCCAAATTCAGATTGCAAATTGACCAGGAGATACAAAAATCAACTTATGGCTTTGTGCTTGCACAAACCCTAATCTTTGTTGTAACAACTCATAAATTCATCCTTGGCCTTGAGACTACTCCATGAAAATGTTTGAATGCTTTATGACACAATAGGGTAGGAAAATGGTAACTTTATTTCGATCAAATCATGCCAATAGATGTCTTGTCTGCCATTAAAGCTCACTCGCACACTGTGCCAATGGCTCCAATCACATTTCATGCAAATTCAAATACTAGCTATTGATCCTTCACTTTGGTTGTATCATCGAACAACTACCTTAAAAATAGACTGACATAATCTCCACCATGGCAACAAGGGCCCACCATATTCTGTGTTTCCAAGGAAATCCACATGGTGTTTGCCCATGATATCACGATCAATAAAAACCTCACAACTTTTGATCACACGATGGCGGGCAACCGTGGATCTCAACCATCAGTAATCCTATTCGTTCAACATAGTTGCCAGCTCTGTCATTAATCATCGAGCACTTTTCCCACCAAGATTATAACATCTCCATTGATTTGAAGTAGATGCATCTCATAACTACTTTAGTAACCTGCTACATAATGCATTAAAGCTAGATAAAATGTATTAAAGTATTTTTATCAACCCTTTGGCTTCACCAGATGAGACACGTGGTGCTCATCTGTGATATCGCGATCAGTCAAAACTATGTGGTTGGGTCATCACGGGATAGCGGTGAACGAATGAGATCAAATAGTGATTGATCTATGGTCATAAAAAAAATTTCCTTTGTGAAATATAAAACACTTATTAAAAGCATGAGGTGACATCATTAGGCCAACGACAGTCAATGACATAAGTTGTTTTTAAATGTGGGAACACGGGGCCATCTTAGACTTAGGAAATAATAAAGTCCAGCAAAGGAAATAAAGTGATAGATTAAAAAAGGCCCAACCTAGATGAAACAATGGGGCTTAAATTTTTTTAAAACCCTCCTCAAAAAGGTAACGACCGAATATAACCCAGCCAAGGCATAAAATAAAACACTTAGGGTTTTATATGAAAACAAAGATAAAACCCCAACCTTAAGCTAAACATCAAGTAGGACTAGGAACATAGGCAAGATAAGATGGAACTTAAGAGGAAGAAAATTTAAGTTCCATCAGTTGTTATGAACCTTATCACTTTTCTCTTTCATCATGTTTTGTTCTTGTTATGCATTTCCTAAGTTCTTAAAGTCAATATCATAGTTTTTGTGATTCGTATGAACTTGCATCATTCTTCATGCCTTTTCCTTGTCAGAACCTCACACTTGACACTCAAAACATTGCACTTGACTTAAAACTAGACACTTGACTAATAACTATGCCTATGTTTCATGCACATGACCTAAAACTAGGTACTTGACCTAAAATTGTGCCCTTGATCAACAACTACACACTTTCCTAAAAACTTAGCCCTTATTTTTGCACCCTTGACCTAAAATTGTACACTTTCCTAAAAGTTGTGCCCATATTTTTTCGCCCTTAACCTAAAATTATGCACTTTCCTGAAAAATACACACTTTCTTGGTGTTTGTTGAGCATTTCCTCAAGAACCTAGCATTTGACTTCTCCTTTTGTTCTTTCTTTTGCAATTTGTTATAAACCCTAGTCATGTGTTTTTTTGTCATATTATATGTCATTTATCAATTTGCTTACGTCATTTTGTGTTGCTCTACATGTTTAGAGTGAAACCCTAACATCCCAGTCTTCAATGATTGTAGGTGAGTCTCAAAGATATTATGTCGAGAGAGACACATCCTCAACTCCTTTTTGTGTGTTGGAGAAATACTTCCTTGATGTTGTGGGATTATGTTACATTTGTTACATGCCTCCCATAATGAACCATACAAGTATGATGATTTCACTTGTGGAGAGGTGGCATTTTAAGATGTCATCCATTCATTTACCTATAGGGGAGGCTATTGTTACTCTTGAGGATGTTTGGAGGATACTTTGCCTTCCCATTCAAGGTGATCTCATTACTTATCATGTTTGACATGGTACTCATACTATGCAACATGTGATAGGTGTTTCACACTTGGATGTGCGTTAGTTAGAGGTTGATCTATTTGGGTATTCTGATAGTGTAAATCTTATTATACTTGTCCTTTGTGATCTAATTTCAAAATTAGTTGTTCCTAATAGGTGAGGTCGATAGTTTGCTAGGATTTTGGGTACATGTATTGAGAGTATGCTAGAGCATGGGAGGAGATATTCCTGGGGTGCTTATTTGTTGGCTCATCTTTACCAAGATATGCACGAGGTAGTGTATCGAGGCAAGAAATCTATTTCCACAGGTGTTTCACTATTACATGTTTGGGGATGGGAGCATATTGTAGTGACTCATCTAGATGGGATATAGGATCGTTCTCCAAATGATCCATAATCTTATCATTATAGGAATTTTATGCATTACACCTTGCCTGGGGACCTTCCTTATTGGCGTTATTTGTTCGATGAGATGCCAAGTTTTTTGTGGAGACCTTATATAGGCTGTGAGGTTTGGCCAGAGGATGTTGATCATCTTGTTTAATGCTGAAAGATCCATTATTTGATTGGTCATTCACCTTATGTGATAGAGTATTATCTACCAAATCAAGTCTATTTCCAATTCTGAAAGAGATAGGGGTGGGTTCCTGATGCATATGAGGCTTGGTTTGGTCAAACTACTCAAGAGGTCTGTGTATGGGGTCTCTAGGTAGATATAGATATTGTTATTGTTGAGTTCAGAGAACTTGGCCCAGTTGGTTGGAGTGGGCTGGCTGGTTTGGTAGATCTAGGTACTACTCTTGATTATGATGAGTGGTGGGCACGATGCAGGCCTTTAGGTTTCATTGATCCTAGAGTTGATCGTATTGTGGGTAGAGTAGGTATTGAAAGTCATCATGGGGAGTGACAACATGTTGAGTTTCTTGCAAAGCAGTTGGATTGAGCCCGATGTGATGAGGCACAGGTTATTCAAGATGAACGTATGCCTCCCGCGTAGGGTCAGGGATAGTTTTTCGATCCTCCTCCACTAGCTAGGCATGTTGATATGCTGCTAGCTCAGATGACTATTTCTAGAGACATAGATATTGCACAGCGATAGGCTATGAAGGCTTAGGTAGACACTTTGAGGGCCGAGCGAGATAGTGAGAGTGGTCGAAAACATGCTACAAAGGCTCAAGTACTATTACTTATGGTAGAGAGAGATACTCTTCAGCCAGAGCATGATAGTATGCGAGCCGACTGAGATAAGGTTCTATAGATTTCCACCTATTATAAAACCTTATATGATGCTACTATTCCTAGGGATTATCTACGTCCACAATTTGAGGATTCGAGTGTTGTGAGTGATGGTGGTGGTGCAAGTGCAGGTGTAGGTGATCAATCTGTGAGACATCCAAATTATTTTGGTCGCAAGTAGGGTTTTTTCCTTCTTGTTGGGGTATTACTTTTTTTGGTACTTCATCTTCATGTTATTTCATGGCACAGAGGATTTTGTAGACATGTTATATATATATATATATATATATATATTCATTGGTCTAGTCGATCCCTTGTATATATGTTATAATTTTGTATTATCCTATCACATTTGTGTCACTATGGATGATTTTCTTATGACATGTTCCCTTTTTGACGATGATATATATGAGATATACCTTCTTTGATTCAACTTCATTTAATGCTTATGTGATGGCGATATATGATGATGTATGCTTATATGTGTTTTTGTTCTTTTCTGGTGTATGAATTTCATGTGTATGGATAAATCATACCTTGTCTCGTTATGATGTTTTTTATTTTGATACATGATGAATGAATGCCTCATACATGATACATGATGTTTTTATTGGTTTATTATCATAATGATATGTTTTGGGGACATTTGTGGATGCAGTATGGATATGGTGTTGATGATGTTTTTATGCAAAATGAATGTTAATCAGAAGAAATATTGATGATGGATAGAAATATGATGTTAATTAGAAGAAATATGATGTTTGTGTGCAAGTTTTTTTCTACTTCTAAGAATGCAAAACAAAATTAAGTGCAAAAATGAAAATACATAAAAAAACACTCAATGATAAGACATAAGTTGAATCCAAACAAATAACAAAAACAAATGGGAAGTTATACCTTGTTTTCTTGGATTTAAAAGTTGGTTGGCCCTTTGATGATGATTGCTTTTATGCTCATTTTATGGAAAATGCATGCAATAATCGAGGTGGGTATTGAGATGGAGATGGTAGGTGAATGCAATAATGGCTTCAAAATGGTGCAAATGATATGAATGTAAAATGGCTTGAATGCTAGAGAGTCTATAATGCTTGTCTAATCTCTTGTCTCCAATCTCTTTACTTGAGGCCAAGGCTCTCAATTTAAAGAAGAATGGAAAGTTGAGATTAAGCCATCATGGACAAGATGGAGGGTTGTGGTGAGTTGAGGACTCACAAGCCTTGACATCTCTCCATGTGGAAGTTGAGATGGAAAGAGGAAAAGTGACATGGAAAAGGAAATGTGATGCGGAGGTACTTCTACGTACCTTGGGATTGGAGAGGATTTCCTCAAAAAGGAATTCTTTGTCCCCATATGGGGCTGATAGTGACAAGTGAGGACTATTAGAAATTCCTCTCTTGTCAACATAGGGATTTGAGATGGTGTTGGAGAATAAATGTGAATTTTAAATTCACATGATTGGAAGTTCTGAGTGGATAAGACAAGGTCCTCCTAAAGGAGGTCCTTGTCCCATGTGACTGATGTGAAGTATCACATGGGGAACAATAAATGGAGATTGTAAATGCAATTAAAATTTTCATTAAGGGTGTTGGAAGAATAAAATGGAATTAAAGATTCCATTGGGATGTGGGAAGAGTTGACCAAAGGGGGTTGATTAGACTAGTGATGAAGGATTAGAAGACGGTTAGGTGGCTAATGATGATTATGAGCCAACTTGCAAAAGTTGGAGGATGTGACACATCCTAATCATGGATTAGGGATGTGTCACATCCATAATGATGGGATTAGGAGATGAATTAGGATTAAGTATGAATGAGACATAAAGGGAATTAAATAAGTGGGTTATTTATTTAATTCATTGAAAGAAAGGGATGAAGGGGTAAGGTATTTAATTATTTAACTAAATACCTTAAGGATTTAAAAGACTTTAGATGTATTAATTAAATAATAGAAATATTATTTAACTAATGTGGATAAAAGGATATTTAGATGAAGAGGGTAATTTTGGCCAAAGATAAGTGGTCAAATTTAGATGTCTACATTTTTCCCCTCTTTGAGATGGTGTTATGAAGTAGCATCATTTCAAACAAAATAAAATATAGCACCTAGAATAGGATGGTTAGATTAAGGAAGATGCCCCAATCATTTGAGGAGTGACTAGGAGGAAAGATGGAGATTAGGGATTGAGGATGCCCCCTTGAGAGGACATGTGGGTTCAAGAGAACACAGATGTGCTCTTGAATTGGAGGAGATGAGGCAAGGGTAGATGGGGAAGATAATGCAAAATGATGAATGAGAGATGATGATAATATGAAGAGATAAATGTAAGCACAAATATATTTTAAGGACAAAGGTGATGGTCCCTTGATTAAGCTACAAGCCAATATGGAGTGATGATGGATAGAGTGTTGTTGATGAGGGAATGATATATCCTAGAAAAACATGAGGATATGGGAGGATGCATCCCATGGATGATGATAATGAGGATAGTGTTGTTGACAAGGGAAGGATATATCTCAAAACAACACAAAAGGATAGGGAAAGATACATCTTGATGATGGAGGTGATGATGATTAGATTAGGGCTTGTAGTAGGGTTGAGAACAAGACCAAAGATTTGATTAGATGATTTGTGCTAGACTAAATGGATTAGGATTGGATGGAGATGTGAGATGGTTAAAATGAAGATAACGGAGGTAAAGATGCTATGAACCCCTAAACCTGAAATTGCACAAAGAAGTCAAACATTGTTAGTGTTAGTTCAAGAATGCATGCAAACAATGACGGATTCCCCATAAAAATCCATTTATTCAAACTTAACTAAGAAATGAAGAACACAAGTAAATTTCAAAAGAAACTAAATCTTAATTAAGCTAATTACATGATGATTCCATGGGGGAATTGGTGCCAATGGATTGTGGAAATTGACCCTTTCCCAATTCCTAAATGCTTGATTGAATGATAGAAATGGTCAAATCTCCAAAGAGATTTGAGCATAACCTTGTTACAAAATCTCAAATATGGTGGATGATTGGATGAAATTGGAAAAATTAGTTCTCAATTGTAGAGAGTAACTTTGCATATGAATTGTAGATGAAGATTGAGGAGAAGAGTCTCCAATTTATAGATTTCAGAGATTGGGAAAAGAGTGAGTTTGAGCAATGTGGGATCATTCAACATCCAATGGCCAAGTGCCACTTGTCAAGATGTGAATGGTTGATGGTTGTGCACATTTTGATCAATGTGCATGATAAATGCCATAAGATTCAAATTTGAATTTGAAATTTGGAAAGTTTAGAGGGAAGGGAAATGGAGTTATTGTCACTTGGCTCAAGGCTAAAGACATGTAAGAGGCATTAAATGCCTTGTTGGAAGTACCCATTGAATTTGAATTCAAATTAAGGGAATATTCCCTTTTGATGCTTTGTGGGGGAAAATAGATGAATTAATAAATCAAAGTAATTGATTTATTGTGCAACTTCCAAAATCTAGAGGATTTTAGTGAGAGGGATTAACTTAATCAAGGTTTTGATTAATTTAATGAAGAACTAGATGATTTGACCATTTTGACTCAAATAGGTGAATTAATTTAAATCAGAATTGAGGGGAAATGATTTAATTAAATAAATTATTTTATTTATTTAACTAAGGAGGAATATGTTAGATTAAATCAAATAAGGTTTAAATTTATTTAATTTAATAAGAGGACTTTAGAGAATTTAATAAAAATAAAAAGATTTATTTAATTAAACAGAGGTGTAAGGTCAATTAAATTAAATTGATTAATTTAATTACTAAAAGAGGAAGACTTAATCAAATAAACAATGATTTATTAAATTAAGAGATAGAATATGATGAAATGCTGAGAGTATGATTTAGGAGGAAATGTCGTTAGTAATCTGGATCAAATGTGCCAGATCGAGAATGCATATTTTCCATGTCTATAGATGCAATGCAATGGAAGAGAAAGTAAAATGTAATCCTAATGCAAGTTGCCATTTTTGGAGCGCTCATTTTTGCTATAGCATAAGACACCAGGTAGTATGGTATGTGAAACCAAGGTAGATTAGTATCTAATGCATACACAAATGGAGCAAACAAGAAGGCTATCCCAACACACCAAAGTCACGATGACTTTGGTCATGCTAGGTATTGGGATAACCACAAGCACAAAAGGATTCCCCAGTGTAACACAACTACGTGGGACAACCAAGAAGATAGCAAGAAACAAAAATAAAGATACGCCCCTATGTTAACTATTCAAAGAAAGCCATAATATGATAGATCATGGTGGCCTAGACAAGTGATGATAGGGAGCTCAAATGATAAATAGAAGCCAAAATTATCAAAAGATTCCAATCATTTTCAAAATGTCCTTTTCCATAGGATCGAGAGGATGGATGGGTTTGATGAGGTATTTTAGGAAGGATACATCCTATTGAGACCAAAGATGGATACTAAACTAAATGATCAACATGACTCAAGATACTCGAAACTAATTAGATCTCATGATACTAGTGACTTTTATTTTGGAAGAACTAGCTAGGATAGGGACATACATGAAGACACAACAAGATGATGAGACACAAGACTGTCACACCTTAAAGATCGAGGGGACACAAGACTGACACATCCAAAAGACCTAGGGGCTCGAGGGTTGATCAAAGATCAGCCTTGTCTACATGAAAGCACAAATACCTCATAGTTAAAGAGAATATCAGGGATAAAAGCAAAAAGAGGACAATGGAGACCTCGATGGATGATAAAGATTAGATGGAAAAATTCCCTAGGGGCAAATGAAACAATTTACCCTTTCTTACATGAAAGTGCAGGGGCAACGTAGTTTGATACAAGGCCAAAGATAGACAATGGAAGATGACAAGACATACAAAAGACAAAACCCCAAGGGCGGATCAAATGATTGACCTTTCCTACATGAAAGTATAGGGGCAACATAGCTCAACACAAGACCGATGATAGACAATGGATAAGGGATGATGAGATGACCATGATAAGGAGATACACTGATGGAGCTGATATGATGAGCCAGGATAGGCCGTGCAAATGGCATGGTCGATATGCATAATATGAAGCTTAGGGATGGGATAGTTATCCAAATCATCAAAAGATTAAGTGGGAGGATGAGATGATGGATAGATGAGAGACACAAAATGATAAGATATTAGGAATATGTAGGAAGTAGATAGGAGTGATGATAGTGAGATAGAATGACATTGGATTGCATGGGTGTAGCCTATAGCTAGATACCAATGACAAGGGATTATGAGATGGAAGGAAAAATAGAGGGAAATGGATGGATTGATAAAGATGGGGAAATAGGAAGACGTTAGGATGGATTGAAAGGATAGAAAAAGGACTAGTGGATGATAGTATAGGAAGATAAGGATTTGGTAGATGGAAGGGATTACTAGATGGAGAAATGGATGGGGAGATAAGGATGGGAAGCATGGGGAGATGGAAAGGACTACTTAGAGGTATGGATGGATGATATCTACAAGGACTATCACAAATAAGGAGATTTCCCCACTCTAGATATGTCATGCGTGATGAGACAAGAGGGATGGAAGATTACAAGATGGGTGAATAAGGGAGTGAGATGAACATGGATAGGAGATATGGATAAGGGAGATGGAGGGTGGCATGATTGGATGGATGATGAAGGTAGATAGATGTAGATAATATGCATGGATCAGAAAAGTAGATGGGGAGGATAAGGAATATGATAGTGTATGGATGAGAGGAATATATGCCAAGAGGTGTCTAAAGCAAGTATATATTTTTTCCTCTATCTAGGTCAAGATCACAAGGAAGATGGAGGGACTATATATAGATGGGATATGATGGGTAGGATGTGGAATATAGGAAGATGTAGGACATGGAGGAAAGGAATGCATAGGTGGAAGCTTCTCCCAATTGTAGAAGTAGACTAGATGGGGGATTTTATGCATGACACCTATTTTCCATGTTTTCATCAGGGTACCTATCCAAGGTGCTTGTTTTCCAAGTTTTCACCACTGGATGACTTATTTCTCTTTACTATGTTTTTTCTTTATTTTTTTCTCTTTTCTGATTTTTTTGACCTTTTTGACGAGGATGTCAATGTGGGTTTGGAAGATATGTGATAAAGGAGATGGATGAAGGACTTAAGCATCAATTTCTATATGAGATAATAATATACAATGTGTAAAGAGGTCATTGGATGTTGGTACAACCTTATTAGAATGGATGTATTATACAAGAGGATGGATTAAAGCAATTTGATGGGGTAGATATGGGGGATAGTGGATAGGGTGTTGGAAAGTGTATGGATGGAATGTTGGAGTGGATGTGTGATGGGGGAAGTTGTTCAGGACCAACATTGGCACATGTGGTAGATGTGAAAAGATAGGGGGATGAATGGATGGAGAGTGTGGAGATAATGGAGGAGTTGAGATAGTGAATTTAGAGACATAGGAACCCGAAATAGATTTAGGAGATGGAGGATGTGAATGATTAGCTTTAGGATTAGAAACTTTGGATTTCATTAGAAATTTTTCATTTGAAGGCATGAAATATTTTTTCTTGGGAATCCACATGGTTTTTATTTTTCTTTAGTGGGCCTTTGTAGCCATTTGGATTTATTTGGATTTTGGATTTGATGTTTCTTTTCTTCAACATGTCTTTTGAAGGGGATATGAGGAGCTTTAGGTTCATGTGGATGTTTGGATTTATAAATTTTTACTTTGGCATCCAAAGTTCTTGTAGTAGCAATGTGATAGGTAGGAGATAATGGATGATGCAGAGAAGATGTGGATGGAGTGATAGACGTAGGTTTTTGACAATGGTGTGTGGATGGAGGATGGGAGATAGAATGCATGGAGGGGTACCTTTGTTGATCCTAATTAGGAGTTATGAATTTAGGATTCTTGTCATCAATGCTAGGGATAGGTTATGGATGGATGAGAGGATAAAGAGGATAAGATGGAGGAGGTGATTTTGGGATATAAGGGCCTAAAATGGACTTTATATATGAGGATGTGTGGGGGTTGATGGAGGTACATAAGGAATCAAAATAGAGGCAGTATATGGAGGAGGAGCGATGGTGGATGGAGAGACATAAGGACCCAAAATGGACTTAGAGGATGAAGGAGGAAGATGGATGGTTGTTTTGAGGTAATATGATGGAGGAGGGGAGATGGGAACAAATGATTTGGTGGAATAGTGGGAAGTGCCTCTCATTCCTTTGGAAGAGGCTTGCTTAGGATGTATGGAGGTTGTACCAACATTTTTGGATTGTGATTCTTGGGGGATATATCAAAGACCTTGTGTACCTGGATGTTCTTTGACCTAGATGAGATCTAAACTTTAACTTTCTCATGAAGGCCTTAACCTTTTCCTTGATAGTTCATTTTCTTGAGCATGTGATCTATGGTAGGATGCTTATTATTTTGGAAGCATGATGTGAGTGCATTAGTAGGTGAAGGAGGATGGGTGGTGCATATACTTTGTTTTTCTTCTACAAGGAGACCATCATGGATGAGTGTAATTTTATCAAGGTGATATAAAAGTGGGGTTGGGGTGACAAGGATAGCCAGTGATGGAGGATCATGTGATGGAGACGAGGGGATAGAAACATCCTAATCAAGAGGAATGAGTGATAAGGGATCGAGAGAGAGATTAGGTGGAATGACAAGATCTAGATTTATGGCAGTGGGTGATAAGGGCTCATGAGATGGGGTGATTGGATCTTGGGTTTTAAGGGGATCATGGGATAGAGTAGATGAGATAGTATGATCTTGAGATGGACTAGATAGGATGGTAGGAGTAGGATTCGGTTCAGGAAAAGAATCATGAGATGGGATGGATGCAATAATATGATCTTGGGATGGAGTGGATGGGATGGTGGGATCAAAATTTTGAGGAGGGGATATGCTTGTATACTTTAGATCAAGCCCTTGGCATGTCTCATCATGTGTGGGAGGCATGATGACGAAGGAGTGTTGGAGGGACTCCTCAGGTGGGGGAGATAGGAGGATGCGAGATTCATGAAGTTTATGGGATTGAAGTTCGGTAATATTAGGACTAGGTGGAGTGGATGTCTTCAATGGATTGGGTGGATTTAGGAGTAGAAGATGGGGATTCAAAGGAATTAATGGGTGTGACAGGCTCAACCATTTGGATAGTGTTAGGGATGCTAATGGTAGTGATGGGTTTAGGATAGGGGAGGGCCTTATCACTAGTGACTGTACATGATAGAGTGGGAGGGAATTTTTTCACAACATCACGATGTGGATTTGGGGATGTCTCTTCTATCATGAGTCCTTAGATGAAATTCAGAAGGGATGTAGGATTAGGTTGGGTGATGGAAATGGATGGAGGATTAGGGATTGGTGGATTAGGATTAGATGAGTGGATGGGATTGGATGGAGGACTAGGAGTGGTTGGAGGACTAGGATTAGGGATCGGTGGATTAGAATTAGATGAGTGGATGGGAGTGGATGGAGGACTAGGAGTGATTAGAGGACTAGGATTAAGGCTTGAGGGAGAATTAAGATATAATGCAGTGAAGGGGGGAGTGATGCAAGAGGATGTAGATGATGAATTAAGATAGGGGGATGTAGATAATGAATTAGGTTGGGAAGATTGGGATAGTGGGTAATAGTAGGAAGATGTGGATGATGGATTAGGATGGGAATATTGGGATGGTGGGCAATAGTAGGAAGATGTGGATGATGGAGTAATGTAGGAAAATGTGGACATTGGATTAGGATGTGAAGATGTGTATATGGGACTAAGATAAGAGGATTTGGGTGGTGGATTATGATAGGAAGGACTGGGTGTTGCATTAGGATGTGAAGATTGGGATGGTGGATTACCATAGGAGGACATGGATGGTGGATTGGAATAGGAGGATATGGGTGATGGATAAGGATAAGAAAATTGAGATGGTGGATTATGATAAGAGGAATATTGGGATGGTGGATTATGATAGCAAGGAGTGGGTGTTGGATTAGGATAAGAAGATCGGGATGGGGGATTAAGGTAGAGATACTGGGATTATTGATGATGATAAGGATAGGAGTATGGGGATGACGGATTAATATAGGAGTATGTTGATGTTGGATAGGATAGAGGTGGAGAGGGAGGACATGATGAATATGTGGATGGTGAGGATGTTGGATATCCTTTGTCAAGGGTAGCATAAGGACTGTTATTAGATGCAGATGAAGGCATGGGGGGATAGTTTGGAGGAGTGGTTGGATTTTGGGAGGTGATTAGAAAAAAATTTCTAGCAGTAATAGCATCAAGGGCATCTATATTACACTCTTATTGATCAACAAGACTTTCATTATCATCATCAACGTAGTTGGGATTCCTTTTGACTACTATTATTGGTTGTGCTAGAGGAGGATAAGGATTCATGATGGATATAGATTAGAAGGAAAGAATAAATGATGGAAGAGGAAGGATTCAAAAAATATGGGGGAAGAGATCTTAAGATTTGGTTTGATATTAGAAAATATTGGATATGGATGGACCAAAAGCCCAAATCGAGATTTTGGTTAAGCTCAAATTGGGATTGGATAAAAGCTCAGATTATAAGCTCAGATTAGGATGATGGGATTAAAGCTCAGATTAGAATTGGATTGGATATTAGATTAGGACTAGATTAAAGCTTAGATTATGGTCCAGAATAGTCTAAGGGTGACGGGATTGAGAAAAACTAAAAATTAAAATTTTCAATTTTTTTCAATTTTTTCTCATAGTAAATCACATTTTCAGAGGTCTTCAGAACGGAATTTGGGGTTGAAACTTGCGTCAGTCCCTAAAATTGGGCTGTCAATGGCATGCTATTTTAGGGACTGAATTAGTACTCTTGGAGACCTTTCCAATGGTGTAAATGGCTCTAAATTCATAGCACCGAGTAGAAAGTTATGACCCCAACAAGTTGGGGTAAATAAATTCCTAATTTTTTAAAAAAATTGGATGGTTTGGGGATGGATAAGATGAGGAGGAATGATTAGATGATAAATTTGGATAGAAGAAGATGTAGGCTAATTGTGGTATGAAATATTCTCTTTGGATTTTGTATGGGGAGAAAATTCATCTATTCTCAGGCAGGGTCACCTATTTTGGGGCAAGGTCACTTGTTCTTGGGCAGGGTCACCTATTCTAGGGTAGGGTCTCTTCTTCTAGGGCAAGGTCACCTATTTTAGGGAAAAAAAACTTCTAGATTTGACTAAGTCTGAAAAATAGTCAAACGATGTTGATAAACAGGGTAGACAAACTTCCTAGATGGGCAAACATATGCATGGAATGAGTGAACAAATACTCGAAACAAGTGAACGGATGCTCAAAATGGAAGAACGACACTCAAAATGGAAAAATGGATACCTGAAATGGGAGAACAAATACCCGAAATGAGAAAATGGATACCTGAAATGAAAGAACGATGCTCGAAATGGGAAAATGGATGCTCGAAACAGGAAAATAAATATTTAGAATGGGGAAATAGACACTTAGAATGGGAGAACAACACTCAAAATGGGAAAATGGTTACCTGAAATAGGAGAACGATGCTCAGAATGGGAAAATGACTAATAGACTGAAGGTGGAAACGATTGTCTAGAGGGAAAGGTCACACCTTTGACGATAGGGTCACCCCTTTGAGGGAAAGGTCACCTTTATGTGTTGATCTGGACTTGACTTACGCAAAAATAGCTACAGAAAAGGAACAAAACAGTAAGAAAATGGCCAAGACTAACTGATAAGCATTGGTTTTGCACAAAGAAGATAGTTCAAGTAAGATAATCCTAAGATTAGTGTGATGGTATGGCCAACACAATCCTCTATCTAGGGTGAACAAGGAAACTAAGGGATTCCTCAATATATGCATTGTATGTGGGGCACAACTGTGAACACTAGTCTATCACAAGTGTGAGTCAAAAACTTTCAACGAGATACTGAAACCTCAGACCAACTCTTCACATCTCATCTTAGTATCATCCTAGATTTGATGCTCTACTAGAAATGACGTGATTGGATTGAGGTAGAACTTTTTCTCTCCCCCCTTTATATACCCCACCAGTAACACGTGGTTGGGATCATCCCTTGGGGTAATGAAATCCCCAAGTTGGTCTTGCTAAGAAATATAAAAGGGTACAAAAAATACTTAAGTGGACTACGATTTCTCTTCACCTAGTATTGCCAAATGGCACAAGGGGATTGGATACACCAATATTCCACCTTTCAAACACTCAAACAAGTTCTTTGACCCCTTTTAGTTAGATCTATGTGCCTAGTTAAGCTGAAAACAATAAGTAAAACTCTCAGTAAATAAAGTAATTTTTCTCCCCTTGTAGCAAGTATGTTAGTAGTTTTTGCTTCTTGTTTTCATCAATCATTAAACAACTCCACAAATTTTAGTCAAAAATACACACATAAAAACAAGACACATTAGAGGGTTATTAGTAAAGAAAACAACAAGTGAACTTTGTAAATGCAATTTTTAGCTCTTTGTTTTACCTGATTTACCTTTGTTCAGGGCAGGGCTGCCTCTATGTTTTGTGCGTAGTTGGCTCTTTGGGCATAGCCAGCTCTTTGGGCAGGGTTACCCCTTTTTGGGCAATGTCACCTATCTGTGGGAGGGGTCAGCTATTTGTGGGTGGGGTCACCCCTTTGTGGGTGGAGTCACCTTTGTATTCTGGGCAAGGTTGCCTATATGTACTTGAACCTGCAAAATGTTAGAAAAATAGAAAACAAGAAATACATAGATGGGAGGGGTCACCTATTTGTGAGTGGGGTTGACCCTATTAGGGTGGATTCGCCTTTGTATTCTGGGTAGGGCCACCTCTATGTTTTGGGCACAGCCGAATCTTTGGGTGCAACTCGCTCTTTGGGTGGGGTCACCCCTTTATGGGTAGGGTCACCTATCCATGGGTGGGGTCACCCCTTTGTGGGTGGGTTCACCTATCCGTGGGTAGGGTCACCCCTTTGTGGGCAGAGTTACCTTTGTAGTTTGGGTAGGCCCACTTCTGTGTACTTGAACCTACAAAATATGAAAAAAATAGAGATGAAAAATGGAAAACATGGGCAGGGTTGCCTCTGTGTTCTAGGCAAGGCCGCCTCTATCTTCCTGAACCTCCAAAATATCAAACAACAATTTTTTTGAAAAGTATAGACCTATTTGTGGGTCCCACTAGGTGTGCCAGAAATGTGTGCAAGTGTTTTTCTACTTCTAAGAATGAAATGCAAAAAGGAAAATACACAAACAAACACTCAATGATAAGCCATAAGTTGAATCTAGACAAACAACAAAAAGAAATGGAAATTTATACCTTGTTTGCTTGGATTGACGAGTTGGTTGGCCCTTTGATGGAAAATGCATGAAATAATAGAGGTGGGTATTGACATGGAGATGGTAGGTGAATGTAATAATGGCTTCAAAATGGCTGCAAATACTATGAATACAAAATTGATTGAATTCTAGAGAGTCTCTAATGCTTGTCTAACCTCTTGTCTCTAATATCTTTACCTGAGTCCAAGGCTCTCAATTTAAAAAAGAATGGATGGATGCGATTAAGCCATCATGAACAAGATGGAGGGTTGTGGTGATTTGAGGACTCACAAGCCCTCACATCTTACCATGTGGAAGGTGATATGGAAAAGGACATGTGATGTGGAGGTACTTGCAAGTACCTTGGGATTGAAGAGGACTTCCTCAAAAAGGAATTCCTTGTCAGCATGAGAATTTGAGATGGTGCTGAATAAATAAATGTGAATTTTAAATTCACATGATTGGAGGTACCAAGTGGATAAGACAAGGTCCTCCTAAAGAAGGTCCTTGTCCCATGTGACTAATGTGACCTATCACCTGGGGAACAGGACATGGGGATTGTAAATGGAATTAAAAATTCCATTAAGGGTGCTGGGAATAATAAAATGGAATTAAAAATTATTTTGGGATGTGGGAAGAGTTGACAAAATGGGGTTGATTAGACTAGTGATGAAGGATTAGAAGAGGGTTAGGTGGCTAATTATGATTAGGAGCCAACTTAAAAAAATTGGAGCATGTGACACATCCTAATCATGGATTAGGGATGTGTCACATCTCTAACGATGGTATTAGGAGATGAATTAGGATTAAGTGTGGATGAGACATAAAGGGAATTAAAGAGGTGGGTTATTTATTTAATTCCTTGGAAGAAAGGGATAAATGGGTAAGGTATTTAATTATTTAACTAAATACCTTAGAGTTTTAAAATACTTTAGGGGTATTAATTAAATAATAGTAACATTATTTAACTAATGGTGATAAAAGGATATTTAGACGAAGATGGTAATTTTGGCCAAATATAAGTGATCAAATTTAGATGTCTACATTGTTAATTTAGAAGAAGTATTGATGATGGATATAAATGTGAAGTTAATTAGGATAAGTATTGATGATGAATAGAAATGTGATAGTATTAGTTATTGATGAGTTTCTTTTGGTTTTCTTTAGAGACTTCATCATTTGAACAATCTTATTTGATGTAGCAAACATATATGATGCACTAGGGTATGAATTTCCAAGGTGATTTTGTATTGTTTTCAAGGAATTTGACTCTACAAACAAAGAGTATCATTTCTCATACCAGGCATATAATTTTATTTTTTAAAGTATAGGGTGGGTTTGTATGAAAAAAATTTTAGACTAGACACAGAGAGAGGTATAGAGCACATAACATGTAACTATGTCATGAACTATTTTAATACAAATTCCATACACTCAATAAAGAAAGTATCCACCGTGGTAGTATTACAAAAATATCTTTACAAACAACAAATCAAAATGATGCTCAATTTCCCCCATTCCTTCTTCTCTAAATCCTTATGGACATCCTTGAGAGATCTTGGGAATGAGTCAATAAAATAAATCACAAAAAGATAAGACTATAGAAAGATAAAACAATGTTGAAATATCATTTATCATATCTATTTGGGGTGGGGCTATTATCCATTGTTGATCATGTCTATCGTAGGAATGAATCCATTAAGGCATATCTCAAGATATTTTTTGGGATTTGTCAAAAAGATATGTAGTTGATACTTTGGCACTATTTTTGTCTATTTATAGTCATATCATATGTGATTATTTTTCTTGAAAGTTCTAGCTTTTGATGTTTTCTTTTTTTGTTTGTTTGTTATGTCAAAAGGATGTTTTTGATGATTCATTTATTATGGGTGAAATGTTTATTGCAGATTTTGATCACGGGATGTGTCTTTTTAATTTTCTAAGTTTTATGATGTTGTTTTTGTTATTTTCAAGGGACTAACATAGGGCCTCAGGAGCTCATCAAAAAGGTAATCCTTGTCTATATTATACACACAGAGGCTCATAGTTCACTTGGTTTGAAATTTTTGACCTTTTCTATTTTGTGAATGTTTTTTGGATTTTTTTTGTTGTTTATGATCTTTTTGGATTTTGAATTTTTTTGACTAAGTTGAAATAAAGCATGTTGGAAACCTAAAGGGACTAACCTAGGGTCTTAGGGGCTATAAACCCTTTCTTAGGTTGTACACATAGAGACCACATAGTTTGACCATTTGACTAAAAGCATGAATTCTTTTTGGATAAACAACATTGATAGCTTGGATTCATATCCCATTTTTGTGTCTAGAGGATATGTTGTGGTAAATATACTTGAACTATCTGTGAGGTTCAATAAAATTTTGATATCATAGACTATTTGAGTGAAGGAACAACCCAATGATGTTGTTTTATTTTTTCATGTTTTCACATGTTTTTTATTTTTGTTGTTTTCTAGTGTTTTTGGTTTTTTTTGTTTTATGACCATGATCGGATGTTGCAAGATCTAATCCATGACCAGCTTCAAGAATTTTCCCCCAATTAAATGAATTTCCTTAATCAATGGAAACCCATGGTTGGATTAATGTTTTATGAAATAGATGGGTGGATGTTGTGAAAAAGTACTAATAGATAATGATGCAAGTTTTACTCACACATAGCACCCATTTTCCAAGTTTTCACCATGGTACCTATTCTATGGGCACCAAAAAGTGGTTTTCACTCAAAGAATGTTTTATTTCTCTTTACTATTTTTCTTTCTTTTTGATATTTTTGTATTTCTATCTAATTTTTTCTATTTTTGTAGATTTTTACCCTTTTTCCTCTAGTATTATGACACACTTCATGTGTGAAACTTCTTGAGGTGGTTATTTTTTAGCGGTTTGGCAAGAGGTTCTCCTTCAGGCGTGACTAACTAATATGCCCTAGAGCTATAGCTTGTTGTGATGATAAACGAGACTAACCAATTGGGTTAAAAAATTTCTTTGACATCCTAATTAAATTGTACCTTCTGATTCTCCTTGAGGAATAAGTCACCAACTTGAAAGTTCTTGTCTTTGATTCTCTTGTCATAGCTTTGTTTGAGTCGATTCTGATAAACCTATAGATGGTTTACTGCACTCAAACAACTTTCATGTATGAGCTCTAATTCATTCAGTTTGGATACCTTGTATTCTTCATTGTTGATCATTCCTTTTAATGAGACATGTAATGAGGGGATTTTGAACTCGATAGGTAATAAAACCTCTAATCCATAGATAATTGAAAATGGTGTGGCCCCAGTAGGTGTGCAAATGTTGGCTTGATAAGCCCATAAGCCTAGGTTTAGCTGCAAATTCTAATCATGACCGACATCATTGATAGTATTTTTCAATATTTTTAGGATTGTTTTATTGGATGCCTCAACTTGACCATTTCCTTGAGTATAGTAGGGTGTGGAAAATCTATGTTGGATAGAGAACTTGGAAGAAAGTTCCTGGACATCTTCATTCTTGAATGGGGTGCCATTGTCCATTACAATTGTCTGTGGAATTCCATACCTAAAAATGAGATCATTCAAAATGAATTTTGATATTTGTTTGCCAGTGATATAGGTCAATGGAATTTCCTCTATCCATTTAGTGAAGTACTTTGTTGTTTTGATAAAGAATTTATGCTCATTATATGAAGCAGGTGATATCTTACCTACCAAGTCTAATCCCCATTGTGAAAAATTCCATGGTGTCATGATGGGTCTCAACTCTTGTGCTAGTGCATGAACTAGAGCTCTATGTTGTTGACATTTTCGACACCTTCTAGAATGTTGAATGCAGTGTTGCTCCATGGAGGGCGAATAGTATCCCATTCTAAGCAACTTTTGGACTAGGTTAGGTCCGCTAGAGTGGAATCCACAAATACCTTCATGGACCTCTTGTAAGGTTGTATGTGTTTCTTCTTTGTTAAGGCACTAGAGTAACATATCATCTAGACTACGATGGTATATGGTTTCTCCTAGGATCATAAAGAGAGAAGTTCTATGGGTGAAGGTTTTCTTTTGAGTAGTCATTAAGTCAAGTGGTACGATACCATTTTGGATATAGTCAAAAGTATCTTGGTACCATGGGGAGTTAGGACCAAATACAAAACATACCATTTTCTATTCTGGGATGTTGAATGTAGGCACCAATAGTTTTTCCACTAGGAAATCATACTTAGGCACATTCTGAGGAATATCCAATAATGAGCGTATTGTTACTAGTGTGTCGATGACTTTGTTATTGATCTGAGGAACTTGCTCAAAGGTTATTTTGATGAAGTATTCCTTGAAGCTATCTACCATCCTTTTTTCTGGTATCAATTTGTCATCTTTGGTTTGGTATTCATCATTCACCTATTTGATTATTAGTTAAGAGTCTCCAAATACATGTAACTCTTTTATTCTCCATTCGATGGCTATTTTGAGCCCTATGATAGGAGCTTCATATTTTGAGATATTGTTTGTGCATGGGAATGAAATCTTGTAGGCCTTGGGTATACTATCCCCCTATGGTGTGACAAATAAAATACTTTCTCCAAAACCATGTTGAGTATGGGACCCATAAAAGTATAGTCGATTGGCCTATCTAATCTATCATCAAGACACTCTCATCTAGAAAATCTACTATGAGAGGTTTATGATCATCTATGGGTGCTTCAGCAAGTTGGTATGCTATAATTTGTCCCTTGATATCTCTCCTATCCACATACTCTATATCAAACTCACTTAGGATCATCACCCATTTATCTATTCGACCTGTTAGGGATTCCTTCGCTAGTAAGTATTTGAGTGGATCCACTTTTGAAATCAGCTTAACCTTTCTATTTAAGATGTAATGTATCAACTTTTATGTTGAAAAAATGACTAAGAGACATGCTCTTTCAATGGGTGAGTAGTTCAATTTATAGCCCAACAATGTTCTGCTAATATAGTAGACTACCCTTTCTTTATTTTTATCATCTAGTTGTATTAGGAGAGCTCCTAGTGCTACTTGTGTGGTAGACACATAAAGTATCATCTCCTTTAATAGAATAGGTGGTGTGAGTACAGGAGGAGTAAGTAGGTATTCCTTGACTTGTCGGAATGATTCGTTGCATCTCCTATCCCACTTGAAGGTGATGTATTTGTGTAGGAGATGAGTGAAAGGGTGGCACATTTTTTCCAATTGTGTGATAAATAACTTGATGGATTTTAGCTTCCCTTCTCGGCTCCTTAAGTATTTTAGTTTATTTGGAGGGGGCATCTCTATTATAGCTTTTTTAGTTTCTTTGGAGGGGCATCACTATTATATATTTTACCTTTGTAGGATCCACTTCTATCCCTCTTCTTGACACTATGTACCCCAATAACTTTCTAGATGTTACTTTGAATACACACTTCTTAGGGTTGAGTCTCAAATTGTACTGTTCCAGTCGATCAAACACCCTTGCTAGATTTGTCAATTGATTCACTCTTTTGACTAACTTTGCTAGAATTTCATCCACATAGTCCTCCATGATTTTGTGTATCATAGCATGGAACATAGTTGTCATTTCTCTTTGATAGGTTGATTTTTTATTCTCTAGACCAAAAGGAATTACATTCCAGCATAAAGTACTCCAAGCACAAGTGAATGTTATTTTGTGTTGGTCATCTAGAGAAATATTTATCTGGTTGTATCTAAAGAAACCATCCATTAAGGACAGCATCTCATTCCCTGTTGTTATGTCTACAATCAAGTCGATGCCTTGCAATGGAAAGTTATCCTTTGGATAGGTCTTGTTCAAGTCTCTAAAGTCTATGCATATCCTTATGCCCCCAGTAGGTTTGGACACTAGTACTAGATTTGATATCAATTGTGGATAGCCTATAGGTCTAATGAATCCCACATCTAGGAGTTTCTTTAGTTCTACCTTTACCAATAATGTTATCTGAGGATGCATTTTTTTGAGTTTTTTCTTGATAGGATTTTCTCTAGGGATGACAGCTAGATGATGTACCACTAATGTTGGATCTAGTCAGGACATGTTAGCATAGGTCTAGGAAAATTTTACCTTTCTCTCATTGATAAATTCTTTGAAATTTTCCTTCTCCTCAAGATCAAGTGATACTGCATGGTATGTTATCTTTGGGTCCTCTGTTGTGCCAAAATTTATGGACTCTATGTATTCTACAAGGAGTGTTGATCTTTCTTGATATTTTGATATGGGGAGATTGTATCCTCCATCCTCGAGTGCCTTTAGGAGGTTTTCACCTTCGGATGCCTCTTTTATTTTTCTCTTTTCTGGATCTGATAGAGCCATAGTGTGGTTTTCCCTAGGGGATCATATTTTTATGTATTTTCTTTCATTTTTGTGATTGGAAGATTCAATATCTCCACCAAATTATGTCTACTTTATGATTTCCATGATGAATCCTTCTTTGTGATCTCCAATTGGTATATCTTTTTAAATTCCCATGAACTCTATGATTGCCTCATCATTCTGGAATTGATCCAGAATAGGTGTATTTTGTTGTTGATCTCAATCCATGAGTTGTGGGTGATAGAGTAAGAGGCTATTATATTGGTATGCAAAGCTTACAAAAATAGGTGAAAGGGTTAGTATGGCTCTTTTGTATTTTTCCCATTGATTATCTAAGTCATCATTACTAGAAGTGGGGGAATCATATTCGGTGATGAAGGAAGAAGAATCCCATTCGTATTCCTTAGAGTCTATTTCATAATGATAATAGATTTTTAGAATGGTTTCCATGTAATGGAGAGGGAACATATTAGTTCTAATGTTGTAAAATAATTATTCGACGAGTAACTCATTATCTGTTACATGGTAGATATCCAATGCCTTAATGCTAGCAAAAATTTCTCATTTCTTCCAAGAGGTTCGTCCAATTTTAGGAATGACCTTGTATTTTGGTTTATAACCTAGCCAGATATTTTTCTTCCTTTGTTCCACTATGATAGGCTTTAACCTACCTTATTTATGTATCCCAAGGCCACTTATTCCATTATATCCCATTTTTTAAACTAATTGATAACCTCTACTATTAGGGTCAATTAAAATTGTTTGTGGCTCTTCTGGTTCCTTATGGCCTTCCTTGTAGATCATGGATGAGAGGTCCTCCTCAAATATTTCCTCATTTTTTATGCCTCCCCATCTACTAAAGATTATGAACTTGTCTATTATTTTCACTATCTTGATCTATTTTGGACCTCCATATACTCTGGGTGTTGGTGGAAGCATTCCGATGTAGAATTCTTGGTTAAAATGTTAGTTCCCATTACCCTTGTCAAGTACTTGAATCTTGGGTTCCATTTTCGGTTGCCCACTTGATGTGTTCTTGGTAGAGGTTGATGGAAACATGGAAGGCTAAACATAAGAAAATGAATGGAAGGCTATATCATTGCTAGACATGTGTTGGATTTTAGTGTACTTCTCTTCCAACTTTGCACAAAATTGAAAGGCTTAGGATCAACATATAATGTTAGTTCTTTTCCTTTGTGGGGAAATTTTAGGCATTGATGAAACGCAGAAGGGACTGCTTGTAATGCATGGATCCAAGGGCATCCAAAGAGTACGTTGTATGGAAACTCAAGATCTAGTACTTGACAAGTAGTTTATGTGATGGTTGGTCCTATCTGCACTGGCAACCTGATTGTTCCTTCAAAATTTCTTTCCAAGTCATCATAGGCCCTTATGGTGATACTCTTGTCTTTTTCAATCACATCATCATAATACCCCAATTTTTTGATGAATTTTAAGGTACAAATGTTTAAACCCGCACCATTATCTATAAATACTTGTTTGACCATGGTATTGTGAACACCAACCTCTATGTATAGATCTTGATTGTGGTATGTTCCTTGTCGTAGATCTTTCTCTAAAAGGACTAAATGATTACTTGATGTGATTTTCTCAACCATGGCTTAGAAATGACTAGGATCAAGGTCATTAGGGACTGATGTTTCAAATTATTTTCCTAATATTTCCCTATGTATGGGTGATAGTTTTAACAATTCTAGGATTGGGATTAGGGTAGGTGTCTTCTTTAACTATTCCACAATGTTGTAGTCACTTGGTGACTTGATTGTAGTTCTTCCTTGATGAGTACTTATGTTGCAATTGTTGTCTGCTCCTTGTATTATTACCACATTTTCCCTATTTTCATCAACTTGTGAGAGGGTTCCTAAAAACATGTCACTGTATGTGTAATTAGCATTGTGGTACTCTCATTCCTTTCCTATATCATTCCTCTTAGCGTGACTTGGGATCGGGTTTGAGTATATTTGAAGATATTTTTTTCTAGGTCGATGCTCAACATCTACTTCCCCTTTGTCTATTAAGTCTTGGATTATGTGTTTGAGGTGCATGTAATTATTGGTCGTGTGTCCTTTGATCTTATGGAATTCACATACGTATTTCTCATTGTACCATGGTGTCTTAAAGCTAGGCTCCTCATAATTTGGATGAGGTTTTGTTATACTTATAGTTTGCACATAACTATTTCAAGTGACTCATCTAGAACTACCCCCTAGGCTAATCATATTACCTTTGTTTCCCTCCTTGATTTATCTGTTGGTTTACAACCTGATTGTTCTTAGGATAGGTGATTTGGTTGCTTTGTGTGTTATTGGGACCATAGCTTTTTTGTGCCACCTATGGTTTTTTTGATGTGTGTTATGTGTATTCCATATTGTTCTAGCATCTACTACTCCATCATTTGTGATGATCTTGTTTTTGGCCAAGACTTTAGGTTTCTCATTTGAGTTAGAGGGACTATCTTTTGAGATGTTTGTTCTTAAGGTTCATCTTTCTATGAGGGCTCTATCAATATGTAGCCCATTTTTAATTGTTTCCTCAAAGTGTATAGGACATAACATAGTGAGCTAGTAGTTTATTTCAAGTAGTACATTTATGATGAAAATATCCACCAACTCCTTGTCTAGAATGGGCCATTTCCACTGAATCACTTTGTGTCTCCATATTTGTAGGTAGGAGGTAAAGGAATCTCTTTGGTTCTATTTGATTGTGGATAGACTAGTGATGGTGACCTCATGTTCTATGTTAAATGAGAAGTGGCTTATAAATTTGCTAGATAGCTCATCGAAAGTTATGATTCCTAGTTGTAGACGGGTGAACCACTCCATAGCATGACCTATAAGGTTGTGTGGAAAGAGCCACATAAGATAGGAATCATTGTTTTGTACCTCCATACATGATACCAAAAATTATCGTACATGCTCTATTGGATCTCCTATTCCTTTATACTTTTTATTAAACCTGGGTATCTCAAAGTTTTTTAGAAACGGTAGTGTCATGATGGAACAATTGAAAGGGAATAGAAAAAATTCCTAGAGAGTGTAGGTATTTTTTTTTCCTACCTACATATCTACTATTTGTTGGGTGACAACATCTAGTTTTAGTTCCACCTTCATTTTTGGTACATGTGTTTGCAAACCCTACATGTAATAACCTTGTTACCCTACCAGTTTTTGGTCATATATCAGGTATTGTGAAGGTAAATGACCTTGACATCCATATGGGATGTAAGGAGGGTTAATTCCCTATTGTGTGTAAGGAGGTTAACTCCTTGTTGTTGGGGGGGTAGATATTGAAGGCTTCCTTGATGATGCATTGGTGGGATACCTTGTTGATGGGACAACTGAAGAAGGGCACTTTGTGGCACTCCTTACTAGGCAGGACTATAGTGAAGGTTACCCTGATGATGCATTTTTGGGATACCTTGTTGATGGGATGATTGAGTAAGGGTGCTCTATAACACACCTCACTAGGTAGGACTAAATTGAAGGTTACCCTGATGATGCATTGGTGGGATACCTTATTGATGGGATGAATGAAGAAGGGTGCTCTATCGCACACCTTTCTAGGTAGGACTATAATGAAGGTTAACCTGATGATGTCTTTGTGGAACACCTTGTTGATGGGATAACTGAATAAGGGTGCTCTATGTTATACCTTGTTGGGTATGACTAAACTAAAGGTTACCCTGATGATGTGTTTATGGGACATCTTGTTCATGGGATGATGGAATAAGGGTGCTCTGTGGCACACCTTGTTGGGTAGGACTAAACTGAAGGTTACCCTAATGATGCATTTATGGGAAACCTTGTTGATGGTATTGATTATTTGGAGGAGGGCCTTGTGTTCCACCCTATTGATGATACACATTGTACAGAGGGGGGCCATATGTTCCACGATGTTGATGGTATCGATTATTCTAGGAATGGTCAACACTTGAAGTGTTTTGAGGTATATATCATTAAGGAGGTGGATTATTGTTTTGACGTTCATACTGAGATGGCTCTCCTTGATACATTTATGCCACTGATGCTTGTTCAATCAGAGTTGGTTTTCTAAAAAAGGGGTTCTCTTTGGGTTGATCACTATTTCATGAGAACATGGGTGGCATTTTGGGTATCTCTAGGGGTTAGTTTATTTGTCTCACAACTGAGTTATACTCTAAGGGAATAAGATTGGGGTCTTTGAGAGCCTCTACATTGAAATTCACCTATATTTTAGCATCGCTTTGTGCTAACGTGAAGAAATATGAGTTTGGGTCCTTTCTTAACAACCTATCCATTAGTTTGAGAACCTTGGGGTTGTTAGAATGTTCATATAATTCCTCCTCATTTAACTCTTCCTCACTATATACCTCCTTTACAACCACTCTATTTGGATCCTGGTTGCTTGTTCTATCACCTCCTATTTGTAGTTCAGTTCTTTTTCAGTGAAGGTATCTTTGTACACTGGTTTCTCTTGGGGAGTTTCAAGGTCACTTGGCCTATAGCCCCATGGGATACTCTCATAATTCATTTTATTTTTTGGTGGGACACTAGTGTTGTTCCTGCTTGCTTCCATTTTATTCCTATGTTGTGATCTTGTGGTTATCATAAACAACTTGTGTCCCTTGTAGGAGAGTGGCATAACATTTGAACTCTCTAGGTGACCCAAATCATAAAGACCTACTATTTTCCTAAATGATAGGATATGAATTATGTGAGATATTGGAACTATTGGAAGAGAGCAAGATTTTGACAATAGTAGAAGGAATAAAAGTTCAAATTGTTCCTTGAAGCACATTTATAAAAGTTGTATACCAACCTAGTTCTACTTTTGTGAAGTGCCCAAAGGTGTTTCATGAGATCTTTTGAACTAAGATGCCTAAGTATGAAATGATGACCTATATAATTTACCTTAGGGATCTTGAATTTATGTGATATCATGGAGAGGATATTTATTTCCACATAGGTGGTGGTAATAAGAGTCTTCCTAATACTAATCCATCTTTCTCTTCCTCTTCATCTAGGATAATTAATGTAGTGAGAAACTGGTGAGGTTTTTCATTCTTGTGAAATGTGAAGGTTCTCAAGTTGCTTATAATGTTAGTTTGTTCACCTTCAATGTAAGTAATACTAGGTTGAAGGATCAGTGCTACAAGGTCTAGTTGTTGAACTAGAGTAGTTGGTTGCCAAATGGTCATAAGGTGAAAATGGTGTTATGGGATGTTTGTTGTGAAGCTCAAGACCCTAAGGTTTGATTATTGCTTTGGAATGGTACTACTTCTCAAAAATCAAAATGTTGAAGAACTAGGGTCGATATTCCACTTCCTTGTCTAGAGGATATGTTGTGAGAAATCTTACATGGACTATCTATGAGTCCCAATTAACTATTGATATCATAGACATCTGAGTGGAGGAATGATGCCAATGGTTTGTTTGATTTTGATTTCAAATAGATAGGATGGAAATAATGGATATGGGACTATGTGACCTTCTAGCTTTCCAGTTTTTTGGTTCGAACAATGATCATATAAATAACTCTCTCTCAACTTTCTCTATGTTTGAATTATGGAAAGTGATAAAACAATACTTGGAATGAATCAACAAGCATGGAATTATGTGACCTTCATGTCTATAACTTAGGTTGTGAAATCACAACACCCAAGCCATAGTTCCCAAATATTTAGCTTGATTAATATAACCTAAAATAAAAGCTAGAATGTTCAGAAACCTTAAAGGAAAGATCCTTTTTAAGGATTCTTTCACAAGTATGCATTAAATCAAAGGGTTTGTGATTCAACCATCTAGTTCATTGTTTGTTTGAATGTGTTCTTTTTCTTTAAATCAGCCACAAGATTTGATGTCAAATTGTTTTGAATGTATTTGCGAGTTTAACATAAACAAGAAATTACAACCCTAGGGGATAGAAACCATTCTCTTAGGTATATTTTCCTCATGCTCCGTAGAGATTTTACATGCATCTTATGGTGCAAGCCTATAGTCAAACATGGCAAGTAACTTCTCAAAAGTAAATTTCGATGCACCACTTTCAGAGAATTTTTTTTGATAATAGAGTGGCTTCTAAACAATTTGGTTCTTAGTGATAAATATGAACGTAGAAATATGACACTCACCCACTAGCCACTTAAGGCATGGGATTAGGTGCATCCTATTGTCATCATGGCTTGAATCTACTCTCTTATGATTTCACTACTTTTGATATAGCCTACTAGTAAACATGCTTTGAGACCTTGCAATGAGCTATCTAGCATGGGATGTGTCTCAAAGAAAGCCCCCTCTTTAAGGTAAACTTGAAAATAAAGTGCAAAGCTCAAACATGTTCTTTTTCTAACCCAAGATCCTCAAAAGGTGCGAGGGGAGAAGATAAAACACTTCAACTTACAAATCATTGAATGCACGATAAAAAATCCATAGAAAATTGATTCCTTTTAAACACCTTGAGTCATGTTATCCCTAAATATATGTGAATAACATAAAAAAATATTATTTTTATTTGCACCAATAGGAAGTAACTTCTTCAAAAATAACAATGGTGCAATACAAAAGAAATAACTTATTCATTTTAAGCCCCAAACTTGAGTGTTTCTAAGAAAATAGTCCTAGTTCTAACTTGGTCAACAAAAGTGAATTGAGCATGTGTCAATAAAATGGAAATCATTTGTGCTCTTTTTATGCACCAAAATTAAAGTTCCTAATTATGAAAACATAAAATGTGTTCATTTCTAGATCCCAAAATTGAAGTATTTTTTTTCTTTTTATGAGCACCAAAATGAGAGTTCCTAAGTTAAGAAAACATGAAATTGGGTCAATTTTAACAACACTAAAATCAAATGTGAGTTTGTGTTTGTTATTTTTAGAGTGCCAAAATTAGAGTTCCTAAATTAATAAAACCTAAATTTGGTTCAATTTTAACAACACAAAAAACAAATGTGAGTTTGATTTGTTTGTTTTAAGCAACCAAAATATGAGTTCCTAAGTTAATAAAATCCATTTGTGGATCTAAAAATCTTGCACCGATCATCTTCCCTACAAACAAATGAGTTAATGCCACTTGAATCTTCCATCAAATCTATTAATACCTATTTACACATTCAAAAACAAGCAAACATTAGTGGAGAAATTCATTACAATAGTGCAGGATCCTTGCACTTGTTTGTCAGAGTAACCAATCAGTTCCTAGAGAAAATGCTTAGGGAAAAATGGAAAAGCGTCGTATCAGAAGCAGATGCTCAAATCTGATAGCAAATGCTACCACTTTCAAAAGAATATGCGAGGTTTTTGAAACAAGTGTTTTTTTTTTGTTGCAAGTGTGTAGCTTCCATGGAAAGTTTGTGGTTTATTGTGCAAGTGTGTGATTTTCTTGTTAGTCAAGTGCGTGGGTTTTCTAAGCAGTGTGTGAAAACTCTATCAAGTGTGATTTTAGAACCTGCAACTTCAAAAATAGCTGAAAAAAATGTTAGAGGAGGGGACAAGGGTCCCACCGGGTGTGCGAGAATATGTGAGGGTGGGAACGTTAGACTGAAAACAAGATCAAACATGCTAATCTAAGAGTCTAAACTAAGATCAAACATATTAATCTAAGATCTAATACTACACATATGAAATGAAACTAATCTATTTGAACATACATTAAAGAACCTGTTATTACATAATTGAATGTACAAAAGAAGCACAATGTTACCATCCCATAGTGGAGTGTATTCGCCTCATGTTGGGTCATTCTTATCACCGTGAATCCTCCGAAATTCATGTTTAAAAGTTTGATGAGTGACTGCTTGAGTTGGGTTGATTGAAGAGATGAGGTTGAAGAACTAACAATGGTGATTGTGAATGTCAACATTACTTCATTGTGTAGATGGTGTTGATTCTCCGATCCTTTTTTGTGAGGAAATGGGTTTGTTATATAGAAAATGAGATTTGAAATTGATGATCAAGATCGTGTTGAAGAACATCCAGATCAATGGTCATAGTGTGTTGAGAGGATTTAGACATGAGAAGATTGTGCAAAGTTGATTGCACAATTTGGGTGATTGAGAAATAGATTGGCTAGTTAGGAATTAGATTGGGGTATGTGCAGGATAATGATGGGCCAAAACGTGGCGATATGTAAGCCATATGATGGTCCATGTGGCTGATGAGGTTTTTTTTACCCAAATGTGATGAAACGAAAAGGGCTTTTAGAGGAGATTCTCAGCTTTCCACCAATATACATTATGCTTTACTTTGCATTTAATAAATTATTATTATTCATTTTCTATTAGAATTACAAATAAAGTCCTAATTGATAGGTTGACTAAAAAAATCTATAACTTTCAAATGCTATCAAAATTTTTGAATCCAAAACATGCATCACATTCTATGCTTTGCATACTATACGATTCAAAAAAATAAATATTGAATTTCATAAATTTTTGACCAAGTTAAGGTGGTTAGATAGACGAGCTTTTATATTTTTTAAAATTTGTAATAAAAAAATCATAATTGATTATTTACTTGGAAACAAATTATTAAAAAATATGCATCACATCGAGACATGAGTCCTCTACTTATATCTAAAATATTTTTAAAAAATATTATCATTTTATTGTGGTTAGGGTGGTCAGACAGACACCTACTTCTTATTTTTACCTTGAAATTTAAATACTACTGCATTGAATTTTCAAATTTTCACCAAATAGATTTTTTTTTAAATAAAGGTCTAGTAGTTTAAAAACTACATTCAATTTTCTACGGATTCTATTTTTACATTTTTTTGAAATAATATATATAACTTATTCAAATTTTAACGTCAAGTTGTCTAACTCTAATTTTTTGTCTTTTTATTGCCACTTAAGGGCCTATTTTTTCCATGATGATCCTGCGCATACCCATTGATCGGTCAAGATTTAGATGGATTAGTTAGGAATTTCATTGATTAGTTAACAACTTAGATTACTTAGTTAACAATTCAGATTGATTAGTTAACAAATTAGATTTCCTAGTCAACAAGCGTAATTTGCTCAATCAGAAAGTGGGCGAGGAATATGAATTAATTGATTTAATTAATTCATTCATTTTTAGAGTTGAACATGCAAATCAAGTTTGAATTTTGCAAACAAAGTTGCATTAGTTTGATTTGATTTTTGATAATTGATTGGAATAGTTTGATTTAATTATTCAAATTTTGGAGGGAAAGTTTTGTAGTTAAATTATTATGACCTAATAATTTAACCCACTTAGGGGAATAAGGTGATTTAGCGACATAATTAAATATTTGTCATTTGTTTAATCAATTAGGATGAAATAAAGTGAGATTAGGACTTTATTAAATAAATATGATTTATTTAATTAGTCGAAATGATGAAACACAAATTAATCAAATAACGTTGTTTTATTTAATTAATAGCAGAATTAGGGTTTTAGGACTTTATTAAATAAATTTAATTTATTTTTATTTTTAGAAAATGATGAAAAAGTGAATTAATTAAATAATTTATTATTCAATTAATAAAGGAATTAGGGTTTTTGATTTTTTGATGTGGTGTGATGTGGGATATTGTGGGATGATTTTAAAATGTTACAGGATGATTTTAGGATATTTTGAGTCATTCTAGGATGGTTTCAAGATGTTATGAGATGATTTTGAGATGTTTTAAGGTGATTCTGAGATGTTATAGGATGTTCTCAGATAATTTTGAGTCATTATGAGATGTTACAAGATGTTTCAAGATTATTTTGAGTCATTCTAGGATGTTATGGGATGTTTAGACATGATTTTGAGATGTTACGAGATGTTGTAGGATGATGTTCAATGTTGTTTAATGTTATTCGAGGTTGTCTAATGTTGTTCAATGTTGTTTGATGTTGTTTGATGTTGTTCGGGGTTGTTTGATGTTGTTTGGGGTGTGTGATAGGTGTCAAGTTAATTTTACATGTCTACAATATGTATATATACATTCCATGCATATATGTCGATCGATGAAATAGTGTGTATGAGTGTTTTTATAAAGATATTAAAATAATAATGGATATATGCATATATGTAGTATATATATCAATATATATGTGTTAATTAATATGGTAACATGTATATTAATATGTATATATAATCATATATACATATACATAGTATTATTCTTTATATTTATATATTATATATACTTATTTATTGATTAAATGTATTTAATAAACTTTATGAAATAAATATATATAATATATATGTAAATGATAGTTATTATGATAATCTCCAAAGCACATAACATAGTGCTAATTATCATTGTTAATATGCTTAAGAAAAGTGCATATTATAGCATGTGGCACATAAAGCATATAGTGCAACATTTGGTGGAATACCAATAGCACATAAAGTATGTAATACTAAATCAAAACCAATGAAAGCAAGCATGTTGGAGTTCATGTACAATTGTGTAAGCATTGGAAAGGAATTTTAAACTATTTTAAATTCCTTTAGAATCAATCGAGGTCATGCTATAAACTTGGGAACCAAAAATTGAAGGTGGTGCCATTTAAACAAGAGATTGGAATGTTTAAGAGGTATTTGATTTATGCATAAGCCTGCAAATACAATAGAGAATCAGTCAAGTCCAAACTTGGTAGCTTTTTGTAAAGGAATTCAAATTAGGAACGTTTTTAAAAGCTCATTGTTCCATATATCAAGTCAACTCAACCATTTAAATGGTGAGGACTTTGATGTGTTGCAAACCTATGAGTGAGTGATTGCATGAGGATGAAAGGTGGAAAAAATACTTAGTTGTTTATATCCTTTGATTGCTCACAAATTAGTATAAATAGAGGTTCTCATTCTACCAAATGCATCACTTTTCAATCTGATTTCTTAGTGTAATTATGCTACAAATTTAGTGCAAAGTGAGTAAAAAGACTATGAGAATGGGAGTTATATTGTTGAGTGCATTTGTTTTGTTGAGAGGTTTAGAGTGGAGCTAGTAGAGGTGTTTGGGTAGTTTATAGTTGAAGTTGCAAGCAAAGTCGAGGAGAATATTATTTAGTTGGAATGTTTTAAATATGAATGTTGATTTCTACCTCTTTATTATTATGTTGGAAAGATTAATTATTCTATTGTCATGTTGAAAGATTATCTTTTACTTGTATGAAATTAATGGATATGCTTGCATATCACTTTGTTGTTCTCAATTTGTGATACCTTAATTTTCTTATTTATTCATAAATATATGTATACAATGATTGTATTAATATATGAATATAAATACTATTTGTACTATATGTAGAATATTGGAATTATACGAAGTATAGTTATACTCTATGTGCATAGGATAAGATAGAGTTGTTTAGAGATATTTTATTTCTTTATAAGTTAATGTGAGCCAAAGGGAAGGTTATTCATGTGGTTAGGATAATCCACGGGAAAGGGAATAACCTACAATAGAATAGAATACTAATGGTTGATATAAAAATTGAGCAATTATAGTGGTGAATATAGATGACCCTCACTCAAAGTACTAGCTATTGAATCTTTGGCAAAAGTAGTGTTGGTAGCCATTGTCTACACTATCAATTTACTATGATCCAAATACATACTAGGTTGAGAATATCATAGAAGAAGAGGTTGAATTTATGGTGAGCTCTAGACATGTAGGACACATCACTATTCTCAGGAATGGCTATTTAAAGGATGAGGTTACCAAACCAATCTCTTCATCGAAGGGAGGAAAATGTTACCAAGTTTCATAGATGTGTGGGGGACCACAGTTAGCCCATGGTTGGCCAAAAAGTGCTTGAGTGATGCTTCTCCTCATGCAGTTAGCGGCCAAGATTTTGGAGAAGGACATTCTGGACCATTTATATTTCTAGTTCATGTGAGGTTGTTTAAGATATGTATGTATCATGTGTCCATATTTATGGAAATTGTAATGTGAAACATTATCTTGAATATATTTCTATAAATTTAAATGATGCTTATATTATTGGAATGATTCTTTGATTATGCAATGGAAAAGTTTGGATAAAATTATATTCCAAATGATGAATTTATTATGGAAGAGAAAAGAAATTCTTTTATTGCTCTACATTAGATGCATAGATAATTACATGTGGTTAAAACTTAGTAGATTTACTATGGAGAAAAATGGGAATGTTACACATGGTATCAGAGCTACTAGGTTCAGATTTGGAACCTATGTGTTCACTATGTTTCCAATCCAGCATTATGTTAATCTAATGTTTGTAAATTCTTGTGCTAGGATGGTGTGTCTCAGGATGACTACAAGAAATTCAATTATCAATAATGAGCACTACCTATGGGCCAAGAAGTAAAGAGAATCCCTTGTTCATAATATTGAGGGAACTAATTATGACAATGCCATTTGGCTTACTGACATTGAGACATTCAATCATGCCCTTTCACAAATTATCCAAGAGAAGAAGGATGAAACATGATGCCAACTTCAAATACTTACCTCTTGTCTCTCTGGAAAAGTCAAACTCTATCACTTTCTAGGGATATGCCGTTGGAATGTAGTGTTAGCCTAGTCATGATATTTAGGGATCCTCAAGTCCTACCATTAGTAGAAGTCATTGTAATAGCTACAAGTGGTGAATTAGAGGGTTATGTACCTCAAAACTATATGTTTGAGGATAAATCTGAGGGTTATACCCCATGTAGCTATGTATTAGAAAGTGAATATGATGGATATTCTCCCTTAGACTATCTTAATAGTCATTCAATCTAAACTCAAATAAATTGAAAATCCTTTTTTATTATAATTAAAATTATGCTTTTTGGAAAAAATTATGAATGAGTTCTTTAAATAAAATTTCTTATGTGATTAGTAGATCTCTAAAATGTTGTTAACATTGAGAAAACCTTCATAGATCTAATTAAAATAAAAACCTCCAGGTATAACCATTATATCAAAATGATAGTTTGGACAAGAAATAATATGGGGGAAAGCAAAGAAGTAGGTCAAGGCTTAGAGAATTCAAAAGCCAAATTCAATCGTATTCCACCTATCATGGATGAGACTAGAGAAAGATTAGGAATAATTGAAAGAGTAGAACAAGAAGTTCCAAATAATGAGGAAGAAATTCCCAACAATGAAGAAGAAGGGAAAGATTCTTGTAATCATACTAAATCTAGTGATCAAGAAAGTGATAGGTCTCAATCATATTCTAACAAAACCAAAAGGAACCATTTGGTAACTAAGTTATCTTGCAACATGAGAAAAATCACACCACAAAAATTTGAAGGTAGTGCTACTGGAGATGCGGTGGAAGCATGGCTTTTGAAACTGGAGAAATGTTTCAAAATAAAAAAATTACTCCATCTCTAAATCCATATGGGGAGAATTTCAGTTGGTAGGTGAATCATACAACTGGTGAATGATTAAGAAGATGGAGCTTGGGCTTAGTTACTTAAGCCTCACTTGGAGAAAATTTGTGGAGATTTTCTAGAAGAAATGGTTTCCACAACTCTTTTATGATCAAATGCTCATTGAATTCAAAAAACTGAGGCAAGGTGACTCCTCAATGAATGAGGATTGGGAGAAGTTAACTCGACTTCTTAAGTATGTACCTATTTACCAAAAGGATGATTGATTTTGTATAAGGATGTTTATCATGGGTCTAAATATGCAAATAGGTGGTGAGGTAGATGTGCATAATCTAGCAACAATGGATTTGGTGTACAAGACGGAAATTAAGTAGGAACAAAGGATTAGTTCTATCTCAAACTACCAGGAAAGAAATAAAAAGAAATCAAGTTGGTCATAGACCAATCAAGCTCCAAGGAAGCATAGTGAAGGTATTTTTTTTCAAAATCAAGGGGAAATAGCAACAACAAATTTAGCAACAATGTTGGTGGAAATGAAACTATCTCTTTAAGACCATACACAAAGTAGAGGACCAGTGAAAGGGTGTTATACATGTGGTGGGGATCATTATGCAAGTAATTGTTGAAGAAAACCTTTTGGGACACAACCACATGGTAATTCTCTTCCACCTCAAAATTTTTTATTGCAACAAAGGATTCATGCTACAGTGGATAATCGGCATGTGAAGTACCAAATTATTCCAGTGGAAGTATTGGGTACTTTATTTGGAATTCCCATTTGAATTTTAATAGATACTGGTGCCACAAATTTTTTTATTTCTCCTAGAATATCAAGTCAAATTTCTAGGAAAGCTAACTACATTGAACAATATTGCGTTGCATAATATGTGAACTAGAAAAGAGCTGAGGTTATTCAATGCTTATTTGAAGCAGGAGTTGAACTTCCAAATTTCTCATTAGAAGTGAATCTATGTGTAGCTCCCTTAGGGTCTTATGATGTTATCTTAGGGATGAAATGGTTATGGGGACATAGGGCCAAGGTATATTGTCATACAAAAATATATGAATTTTTAGATGATCTAGGTAACTAGGTTTCAATGCAAGGAATTCCTAGAGATGTTAAGTTATGATAGATATCCATTGTGTAGATGCATAGAGGAAAGAAGAAAGGTTGTCAACTCTTTGTAGTAAAAATGGAAAAGATTGATGAATGTAAGGAATTCATCTCTCAAGATGATATAGTATATTACGGACCTTAAGACTTTCAAGATGTCAAAGAGGGTGAGGTATTGGAATCTAGAAAATTAGATATAGAGAAATATCCTATTTTGCAAAAAATTGAGGATGTATCTCCAAAATAATTACCTAGATTACCCCATAAGAGGATATTTGATTTCTCCATCCATATAGTACTAGGGTTAGAACCTATATCAAAATTACCTTATAGGATGAACACAATTGGACTAATGGAGTTAAAGACACAACTAGAAGAATTCTTGTCTAAAGGATTGATAAGACCTAGTGTTTCATGTTGAGCAATCCAGATAACTGAGAGGGGGGTGAATTAGTTATCACAAAACAATTTTCTTTCTTTACTTAATCTAGAGCAATCATAAACCATTCATATATTAATTAAAACAAAAATGAACATGAAAGCACCAAACAACACCATGAACACCAAAAATTACTTGGAAACCCAATAAGGGAAAAACCACAGAGAATGCTAATTCTCATTTATAAAACAATGGTTAAGGTGACACTAGTTAAGGTGATTTTTACAAATTCCTGCTACTAAGTTTCTTACTACAAGGTGGCTCACTATCAATGGGCTCACTGGCCAATACAAAAAAATTCATTACAAATAGTCTCACTAAAACAAATTGAATTGATGAAGTTGCATCTACATATGCATGAATTTGTTTCTAGTTAAGAGCACAATCTCTATCTGTAGTAGATCTGGTCAAGAATATTCTACACACCTTCCTCACACAATCACTGCATATATATTCCTTCTTCCTAACACTTTCCCTCACTTCCTTCTCTGATTATTTTCGCTCAATCCTTCAAACCCTTATCACTTTTTGCACATACAACTTATATTCTTCTAATTATTCAACAAAAAATATGTTATATATATGTATGTATGCCCATAGAAAAAAATTAAGTTGGCCGCATAATATCTTCATAGTCTTCTAAGTTGGCCAAACACCATTTGAATTTAGATCACCAAAATACATGTCGACATAAGGAACAACCTTAAAATATACAATAAGGCCTTGCACGCTAGGATCATACCCAAAAGATAGGTCATACATAAAGATCTTCTTACCACATTACCAAGGAACCAAGAATAGGTCAAACATAAGATAGCATAATTTGAATTACATGAAGTGTATTATGAATTCGATGGGAACACTACAACTAAGACCAAATCTTGATTAACATCAATTGAATAGTAATTCCTTAACCAAGACCAAATCTTGATTAACATCAATGGAATAGGAACACCACAACCAAGACCAAATCTTGATCAACATCAATTTCAGTATCAACCAAAGAAATGCAATTAGACATACCAAAACTTGTAACATGATACATGAATATCCAGATAGAAAGGATACCTAGAATAAGCTTTAGATATAGTAGCCATCATCAAAGGATCAATTTTCATTATACTGCATCAAATGAATTCAAAAAATATCCCAAAAAGGAATACTTCCATATCTGGATCAAGGATAATCTCCAGACAACACAACATTATAGCATACAACAAGATAGATCAAGTTTGTACATCATCCATAGCACAACCTTCTAGATCCAAGGTTTTGGCATCAATGACAATAATTTTCAATCATCTCAACAACTTCTCAATAATCTCCCCATTTGGAATTGATGGAAAAACATCAAAAACTCAAAACAAAAAACTCCAAAAACTTGAACTTCAAAGCTACAAATCGCAAAACTCCTCCTTTGTTCAGAAATTCAATTCTTCTTTTTGTTTTTTATTTTATTTTAATTTTTATCCCCATTTTTTCCATTAAGGGAAAAGTGCCAAAATTTAAACATTCAAAAACTCAAGTAAAAAGAACACTTTTCACCTAAAAAATTTTCATGTACCTTTCTCTCATAGTTCGAGGAATCCTCTTCCAAGCTAGCACTACAAAAACCAATCTAGCACTCATAGTATCCAACAAATTCAACAATGTAAATGAGGATGAACATTCTACAGATAGGAATTGTCATTCACAATCTTCTGCATCATAAAGTATCCTGGAGAGATGATCCAACCAAACCTCAACAATTTCTTTGACCAACACAAAGTCTTCCCTTTGTCTTTGAAAATTCAATAGCTCCACTTGAAACTCACCAAATCTTATTCTCTATTTTCAATCTTTTTCTTTGAATAAATCAAAAATATTTCCAATATTATTCATCTTAGATTCAATAGCTTCAATTTTCCATCTAAATTTATCAACCATTGCAGGCCATCAGAGACAATACTTGTAGATTTTAGACATCTTGTTAATGCATTTTGTTGTCTCACCAATGTGTTTGGATAAATTTTGTTTAAATTTGACACATGTTCTCTCAATCATAGATTTGAACTTATGTCCTTTAGGTCCTTCCAACAACATTCTTTCTTCAACAACTTCTACTAGATCATCTGGTAACGAGTCAAAAACATCTAAAATGGTAATACCCATTTTGAGCAAATAATCAACCAAAGAATCATTAATTTTAATCCTTTTGATTGGAGAACAAGCACACCACATTTCACCAACCTTCTTCATATCACCTTCATCTAACACCAACCGAATATCATCTGGATCGAAATATTCAGATCCAAGTAGGGATTCTTCTTCCTTCCCCTTCTCTTCTGATATAGTGATGACATCTTTTGTGTTAAATTTCCTCCTTTTAGGTTGAGGAGGGGAAACACCAATGACAACTTCCAACTCTATCTTACCAGAGGAGGAACCCTCTTCAAACTAACTAGATACTATCACAAAAGAGCACAAATTCATCTGTAGGGATGTGAAATAGAATTTGCATGCACTTCCTTTATCCTCCATACATTCCAAATACCTATAAGCTTGCTTTCTGACAAGGATGTCGAACTTCCACTTAACTTTCTCTTTTTACAGTAACAAACTTAGAAAGTAAAATACCAAAAATGTGAGTAGAGACCCAAACCAGAAAGGATAACTCTCAACCAAAGACATTTTAACATTATCAACTAGGTTTTCCATTGCTAGGCTACACAAATCAAACTACTTGTTTTCCTTCACCATCATGTGTGCAAGATATACAAGAATAGGCAAAGTAGAACCTTCACGATTTCTGAAATAGATTTTATAAGTGATGTCATAAGCAACATACCTTACTACAGGATTGGAAATGGTGTTTATCAACAGAGCTTGGGGGTATTTGTAGATACCAGTAAGTTCCTCCATGTCTTTTTATTTCACCATTTTCTTCCCAAGGAGGTCACCAACACTACACAAACTAGTAATAACTTTTATGGCTTCCTTCGCGATCAGATAGGTTTTTCTAACACAATGTTTCCATCCTTGAATCAACTCAATAGGAACAAGATAGACTCTCTGTTGGAAAACCAAGGAAATTCTCCCCATAAATCCATACCCAGAGTACTTACATTCTGCAACTCATCAATTTTCAACCCTAGTTCCATTTCTTTCATACTTTGATGATCAAACTCATCCACCTCTACTCCCTTCAACTTTAGTGGAATACCACCACTGGATTCGCTACCAATCAACATGGATTCCATCATCATGCTTGGATTATTCAAAATTTTATTGCTCTGCAAAGCTTCTTCTTCTCCTTCTTTGCAAATTGTAAGAAATTATTGGAAACTCCATCTTTTATGCTTAATTGATCATGATGACTTGTCATGAAAATGTGTATCGATGATGTGAACAATTTTACTTCACTTTTCAATCAGTTGGATTGACCTCCATTATGCAACATTACCCAGATCCAACTTAATCATTATCAAAACAAATCAATCTTTCTTTAGAGAGGGGGAACCGATAGCATATGCAATGAAAAAATCCCCCTAAGCCATGGCGGTTGGCTCAATTATTGGAAGAGCTAGTACCGAGATATGGTACCACAAAAGGGCTCTCCATACTCATTTCATTTTTCTTCCAAGTAGTGATGATATTCCTTTTAGATTCATCTGGTTTTACAACCTTCTTTTTATCTTCAATCATTGCACTTGTAACATCTTTTTTCTGACCTAAATAAGTGAAACCTAGGTCTCCACTAATTAGCTTTGTGACCATGACCATAGAATAAATAGCAATAACCATGAAAGAGATTGTTCATTCCATTCCTTCTTGCCAGATTAGATAATAAATTTCTACAATGACTTTATTTGTGACCAAACTTGTGATAGTTAAAGCATTTAGTATTCTATTCCATCTTTCTTCTACATTCTATAGCCTTATGTCCAAACTTTTTGCATAGAAAATAGTGACCATTTAATGAAAAGTACCTTTGAGCATTTGGTTTCCTTATTGGAGGTCTTTTTGTAGATCTTCCAAATTTCTTAACTTTTCTTGTTAATTACACTAGATCTTGCCTCAGCTTCCACTCCATTGTCTTTACCCTTAGTGTTTAGAATTGAGTTTTCACCTGAGAAGCCAAGTCCTTCCTTATCCTTGTGACATTTTTGTAGGGAAAAAAGTTCATCTAGAATAATGTTACTTTCACACACTCTATCTTATTATTTCATCCTCCTTAACTCTTTATCTAACTTCTCATTTTCTTCTTCTTTTCGTTTGATCATATCTTTGAAGTTTTCTTCAGTCTTCTTCTATTCTTCCATTTTTTGTTTTATGGTTTCTTCGAGATCTTCTTCTATAATTTTGTATTCATCTAACTGAATCCTTGGATTCATAGAATTTTCCTTTAACTCCTTTAATTCCTCATTGGCCTCTCTGTATCTTATTTTGAATTTCTAGATTTTCTCCCTTAGCTTTGAGATGCAAGAATTTTCCTCCTTGAGGTTTTCTTTCAATTCTTCATTCTTAGATTATGTACTTTCCATATCGCTTAATATTGACTTCAGTTCTTCCTCAAAGTAATAATCTCCTGCCATCTATTCAAACTGCCAAGATCTCCCTCAAGCAATTAAGCTCTATCTGCAAGGGACAAAGCTTTGATACCAATTGTTGAATAGTCTAGATAATTGAGAGGGGTTGAATCAAGTATCCCAAAACAATTTTATTTCTTTACTTAATCTGGAGAAATCATAAACCATTCATATATTAATTAAAATAAATATGATCATGCAACCACCAAACAACACCATGAACATCACAAATTACATGGAAACCCAAGATGGGAAAAATCATGGAGAACACTAATTCTCAATTATTAAACATCAGTTAAGGTGATATTTACAACGGCTCACTGCCAAGTTTCTCACTACAGGGTGACTCACTATCAGGTGGCTCATTTCCCAATACAAAACAACTGATTACAAATAGTCTAACTGACAAAATTGAACTGATGAAGTGTCATCTACATATGCATGAATTTGGTTTTGATTATGAGCACAATCTTTATCTACTAAAGATCCAGTCAAGAATCTTTTGCACACCTTCCTCACACAATCACTACAATATAGATTGCCTCTTCCTAACACTTTTCCTCACTTCCTTCTCTGATCCTTGTTTCTCAATCCTTCACACCCTTATCACTATTCACACATATCACTTATATTCTTTCAAGTCTTCAACTGAAAAGATGTTATATATTTATATGTATACCCGTAGAACAAAATTAAGTTGGTTGCATTATATCTTCATAGTCTCCTAAGTCAACCAAACACCATTTGAATTTATATCACCACAAAACATGTCGACATAAGGAACAACCTTAAAATATTTAATAAGGCCTTGCACACTAGCACTAGACCCAAAAGATAGGTCTTACATAAAAATATTCTTACCACATTACCAAGGGACCAAGAATAGGCCATACATAAGATAGCATAATTTGAATTACATGAAGTATATTATGGATTCAATAAGAATGCCGCAACCAAGACCAAATCTTAATCAACATTAATTTTAGTAACAATTGGAGAAATGTAATCAGACATACCAGAACTTGTAACATGCTACATGAATTTCTAGATAGCGGGGATACCCAAAATAAGATTTAGATACAACAACCATTTTCAAAGGATTAGTCTTCATTATACTACATCAACTGAATTAAATAGATGTCCCAAAAATTAATACTTCCATATCTGGATCAATGATAATCTCCACACAACACAACATCATAGCATACAATAGGATAGATCAAGTATGTACATCTAGAGAACAAGCTTCCAGATGCAAGGTTTTGGCATCAATGACAACAATGAGCAATCATCTCAACAAATTCTCAACATTTCACCCTAGGGAGCACCAATTATCTTTGTAAAGAAGAAGGATAGTACATTGCGCTTATGTATTGATTATCTATTTATTAAAAATGTAGCAATAAAGAATAAGTATCCATTACCACATATCAATGATCTCTTTGATTAGATGCAAGGATTTATAGTATTTTTGAAGATTGATCTACATTCTAGGTATCATCAACTTAGAATCGAGGATAAAGATATTTTCAAAATTTCTTTTTGAACTAGATACAAATATTATGAGTTCACAGTTCTACCTTCTGGGTTGACAAATGCACTAGTAGCATTCATGAACCTAATGAATAATGCATTTAGGGGTTGTTCAGATAGATTTATGTTGGTATTCTTGGATGACATCTTAATCTACTTTAAGAATGAAGAGGAACATCTCAAGCATCTAGATCTCATTATTTAAATATTGAGAGAGCATAGGTTATATTGGAAACTCTCAAAGTGTACCTTCTTCGAAGAGAAAGTAAAGTATTTGGGTCATAGAATTTTAGTTGAAGGGATTTTGGATGATCTAGTGAATATTTAAGTGGTACTTGAATGGTCAGTGCCCAAGAATGTGTCAAAATTTAGAAGCTTTATGGGATTAGTTGGATATTACCATAAGTTTGTTGAGAACTTTTCAAGAATATCTTTTCCCATCACATCCTTGCAAAGAAAAGGAAATAATTTTGAGTGGTATGTGAAGTGTCAAGAAAAATTTTACCAACTTAAAGAAAGGTTGAACACAACACCAATACTAAAGGTACTAGAGACAAATGGTAACATTATATTTATTACAGATGCATCCAGAGAATGAATGGGTGGAGTATTAATGCAAGACAAGAAAGTCATAGCCTATGAATCTATAAAGCTAAAGCCCTATGAACAAAATTATGCTTAGCATGATTTAGAGTTAGCAATAGTTGTTCATGCTTTATAAATGTGGAGACATTATCTATTGGGAAAATATTTTGAAATCAAGACCAATCAGCATTGTCTTAAGTATTTGTTTACCCAACCTAATCTTAATGCAAGGTAAAGAAGGTGGTTCTAGAGTTTATACTTGATTACAATTTTAATATCAGTTATATCAAGGGGAAAGAGAATCATGTTTTTGATTTCTTACATCGTAGAAGGGATATCTCCTCAATGATATTAGTCTAAATTGACTTCAAGGGTCAAGTGTTGTGAGAATATAAGGGTAATGAGTTCTATGAACAAGTCAAGAAAGAACTCATGAATGATCCACAAGATTGAAGGTATGAAGCATATCACCTTGAGCCAAACAGATTGTCAAGGTTTAAAGGGAGAATTTATGTACCTAGTTTTGGAGCACTGAGGCCCTTGGTATGGAAAGAAGTTCACAACACACCATATTTGAGACATCTTGATGTAACCAAGATATTGGCTAGTGTGAAGCCATTTTACTTTTGGAAGGGTATGAAAGGAGATGCACCAATATTTGTAGCAAGTTTCTTAGAGTGCCAAAGAGTGAAGTCGAAGCATCATCATCATGTAGGTCTTTTGTATCCACATGAAGTTCCAAAGATTAAGTGGAAAGTCACTAGCATGGATTTTATATAAGGTATCCCTATGTCAAAGAACAAGCACAATTCCATTCTGGTAGTGGTTTACAAGTTGACAAAAGTAGCTCACTTCATACTAGGACATATGTTTAATGGAGCTCCTAAAATAGCTCAAAATTTTATCTGACAGATCTATTTAGATTGCATGGGATTCCTAAAAAGATCATTTTAGATATGGATCCATGGGTGACATATAGATTTTGGAAAACCCTATTTTTTCACTTGGAACAAATTGAATATAAGTTTTTCTTATCATCTAAAAATGGATGGGAAAACTAAAAGGGTGAGCCAAGAATTGGAATACCTATAATGTTTTGCATGGATCAATGATACAAGTGGGAGGATTATCTACCCTTGGTGGAGTTTGTATATAATAAGTCCAATCATTCTACAATCAAAATGGCTCAATTCAAAGCATTATATGGCATAAAGTGTTGGACTCCTATAAGTTGGGATAGGTTGGAAGATAGGATAAGCATTGGGCTAGAGATGGTATCAAAAATGGAGGAAAATTTTGGAATCATTAAGCAGAGATTAGCATAAGCTAATGATAGGTAGAAAAACTATTTTGATTCTAAGAGGATGCCTAGCAATTTCACAGTGGTAGATAGAGCTTTGTTGAAAGTTAAACCTCAAAAAATTCTATAATAAAGTTTGGAAAATCATACAAACTACCTATGTACTATGTTAGACCTTTTGAGGTTCTTGAGGAAATTAACCCTATTTCATATCAGATTGCTTTGCCACCAACTCTTGTGAGGATGCATAATGTCTTTCATGTATCATATCTTAAGAAGTATATATCAGGAGATAACCATTTTATTGAGTGGAATGATTTATAGGTGTAGAACCAAGTGGTGGTAATATGTGAGCCACTCAAGGCGCTCGAAACATGTAAGCTTCACTTACATAACTGAGAGGTTCTACAATGCAAGGTCTAGTGGGATTAGTGTGGCAACATAAAATGTATCCCTCTACATTTTCATGCTTGTTTGGGCTTTCCTTGCTAATTTTAGCTTAATGTTGCCTCAATTTAGTGTTGTAATGTGTTTAATACATTCACATGAGGTCTTGGGCCCTTATAAACTAAATAAACCTAGTTGTACCTTATTTTAAGTGTTGTAAAGTGCATCCTAACACTTTAACACTAATCTAGGGTTTTCATTATTAATTGGGCTTCTTTATGTCTTATTTGGCCTTATTTTGCATCCACAAGCCTTAATTAATGTATATTTTTTAGGATAATCCCAAAATGAACCAAAATCCAATCATGATCATGTTTTTTTGGATTGTATGGCACAAATTTAGTGATCAAGGACTTATATGCCACCTTGTGCATGTGGGTCCCATCTATGTTTTGGGGCCCCGATTTGGATTTCACATCAATCTAAGCATTTCTTGAAAAATGTTTCCCAATGCCTAGCCTAATGGGAATCATATGCCACTTATAGAATATGAGTCTCATGTGGCTTCAACTTAAATTAAATTCAAATTATTGGTGGGATTTTATTCTTCTAGATCTGATGCCATCTTGTCGTGTTTTAATTTCAGGAAATTTTGCATAAGCAAGTATAAATACAGGGTTATTTCACTCATTTTCACCTAAGAATTTCATGAGAGCATTCCTTATAGAAAATTTGAGTTCATGAGAGAATTCAAGTGTTTACAAGAGCATTCAAGAGTCTTCAAGAGTTGATTTTCAAGTGTTTTGGAGCATTATTCAAATATCAAGTATCATGTCAAAGTCATCATGCATCATGTTTTTTTTTGAGCTAACATTTGTGATGTAGGGTTTTATGATTCAAGAAAGAATTTCATTCAAGAAAGAGTCAGAATCTAAATCCATTAGAGCCATTTCATACATGTTTGCAGCATTTTATTTCTAGGGTTTGGTGAGTTGTAACATTACATTTTTTTCATTCATCATTCCTCTCCATTTCGTTTCATTTCAAGGTTTGATTACCAAAAAGGGGTTTAACAAAGGAAAAACCCTTTCTACTAATAAAACAACATTTTTCCCTCTCTTTAGTGTGTTCTTTTTAGATCTAGGTGGAAAAATATTAAAGAGCAAGATTGGAAAGTTGTTTGAGTTGCCAACTTGTTTGGAAGATCATTAAAAGATAACTATAGAGAAGAATTTAGTAATTCGGATTTGGAAATTAGGTTGAGAAGATAGAGCAGAGGTTGAAGAGTAGATTCAAAATTTGATCCTTTGAAAAATACAACTAGGTTTGATACACCACTTCTGGTGTATGAGTCCCAATACAGTCAAATTTCCAAATTTCAAGAGCTTTAGACTTGTCTCTGCAAGATTTTTGTTCTTGCCCAAAAAATCTAACCTAGGAATAGATCACCCAGCCTGGTATATGAGTCCCATTAGGCACTAAACTTAGCATTTTCAGCATTTTAGGTCTTCAATATAGTTGCTATAGGTTTCCAAGTGTACCTTTCTAACTTTCTAGTTGTCTATTCTATTTTGCATTTATTTCTAGGTCATTTAGTGAATTCTTGCATATCATTGAGTTTCATAATTATGTCTTGCATTTTAATTGTCTTTCCAAGCCCTAGCTTGGTGGTGAACTATCATTTCCCTTTTCAAATTTTTCTAAAAATAACCATTTACTAAAAATAGTAAGTTGACAGGCCCAAAATAGAAAATCAAGAGCTCTTGATAGATTTAAAAATAAAATTATATTTGGTGACTTGATCATAAATAGAATATTATTTTATAACCATATATATTTTATATAAATATTTATCTCTACTTGGGCATGGGATCTTCTTCTTGCTTGTTTTTGGCATTTAGTGGCTTATGACAAGTTGGGACAAGTGGCAACTTGCATTAAAGTGGAAGAAAACAATGGAAAATTGACACCAGAGGTTAGATGCATTAAATGAAAAATATAATCTCTCCTTGTTCATGATTTTTGGGTTCCTAACTTGGAAATTGAATATTTTTAAATAAAACATGAATTTGGGCTTCATTTTGGGAGGATTCTTGTTGTAGATTTTGAGTGAGCGTTTGCTCTTCTTCAAAGGTTGGTAAACCAATGAAGAAAATATCTCTAAGGCTGGTAAACCAAGGGGGTTGAGGCTCAAGGATAGTGGTTTCAAGGGTCTCCAAGTTCAATTTCATCTAGAGATTTCCTTTGTGCTGAATGTTCTCCAGTTGGGTATTTTGTATTAGTCTATTTGCAATATTTTGGTGTACTTTGAAGTGCATAGTGCAAATTTTTTATTTTTATATTGTATTTATGTTGTGAGAAGAATATTTTAATGTTATTATAGTATTCATATATTTAAATTTCTTTTTAAATTTTTTTATGAAGATTGGGGTAATTTTGTGTGAAGATTGCATAAATTTTGGAGGAGTTTTGGGCTTCCAATTGAGGATCTCTTTCGGTATTTTGCTGCAGTTTTAGTTTTCTGTTACCAGATTTCTATACTAGAAAATTTATGTAATTTTCATGTTATTATCAATTTTATATCATTCTACAACAGTTACACATCTTTCGGTGTTATTTCAGAACATTTTGGTGAAGTTTTTATCCTACCCAATTTGCATCTATTTTCAGTTTAATAGAAACAAAGATCTCCAAACTTTTCTAGATTTTTTGTTTCTATTCATTGATATTATATGATATATTAATGAGAAAAACTGATTTAATTCCATGTGGATATATATAATAAATCATTTGTCTTCAATTTCACATTTCCCTATTTCCATCTGGTGCATGTTGGTGTTTATTTCAGATTACCTGATTTGTCCAACATCAAGTTTGGTAAAAATTAAGATTTCCATATTCAAGATAATTTGTTCTATATTATCAATCAGATTTAAGATTTATTTTAATTTTAGACATTATAATGGTATTAGATTTGTGATCTTTCTAGTCTGTAGGGTAAATTAAGTTATTGGATGATTGATGTGAATCATGGGTTTCTTCGAATCAATGTTTAAGAGTCAGAGATTGATATAGTGGGACAATGCAAAAGAGGTTTCCAAATGGTATAAAGAGTCCATATTTCTAACAAAAAATTAAAAGAGGTCTCTTAATTTTTTTGACTATTTCAAAGTCAAAGGAAGAATTATGCCTCGAGATAAGATGAGCATTAAATTCTTTGAGGAGTTTGAGATTTTTTATAAATATTTCAAGACTAAAGAATCATTTTATGATCTTCGTAATGGCTAGAGAGGAGGAAGAAATAGAGAAAGATGAAAAATTAAACTCAAAATTCATCCAGGAGCAAAGATTTGAACTAGAAGAACAAATGAAAGTTGAGATTCAGGACATATTTGATCCAAACAAGGAGGAAGAATAAAAAGATTGTATCCATCGGATTGGAGGTAAATATCTCTTGGTTGAAACTATCGATTCAAATTATGATAATCATATATTTTAGTCTAATATTGTTGAAGATCAATATGAGAAAAAAAATTGCAAGAAAATATAAAACTAGTAGATGAAAAGATTCCCCTTTCAAGAGTTTTAGTAGAAAAGCTTGATGATTCCAAAAATGAAGACAAAATGTCTTCTTTGGACAGCCCTAAGCTAGAATCTTGGAGACACAAGAATGAAGCCATTGAGGTTTTTTTAACCATACCTCTAATGGGAAATATGAATGAACATGTTTATTGCAGCCCAAGGTATGATTTGATTTATACTACTATGCCTCTGCAAGATTTTTATCACTTTGGAAAATGTTTTAAAAAGGAAGATAGGAACAAGGATGTGATTTGAAACATAGAGAATATGAGTCCATTAATCTCAAGTAAAGATTATCTTTGTATATTGGATCTAAGTGATAGCCTACCCATGCACGATACAAATCAGTTTTCTATAGTTTTGACTTATTCATGCACGGTGATATGGTCCCCTAGTTCCTTTTCTAATGAATTTGAGAGGGGTAACATTGAAATTTATTTGAAGGACAACATAATTAATGGGTTTGATATCATAGTTACAAATAGAATATCTATTTTATGTACATGGATAGCTAAAGGATTGATTATATATTTGAACAAGGGTAAAGACTTCTATATTAAGGGTCTAGGAGCTGCAATGTTTTTGAGGTTGAAATATTTTTGGGTGATAGACCTTTCATACTTAACAAGGATCCATATGCTTGGCATGCATTGGAATGTAATACTTATGGAAATTGGCAGTTCTGTGGAGGTGATCAACTCATGTTTTTTTGTTTACATTTCTGATTTCTCACATCAATGTGTAGAAGTGTATGGTAGTATAGGAGAATTTAAGTGGGCAGAAAATTGTTTTTTGATTAAGAGTATGCAAGTTCTGATTTTCTTTGATGGAAATCATAGATCTCTATTCACCAATTCACTACTTTTAAATCAATGAAAGGGAGTTTCCAAATATATGCTTCTAGTTTCATCTTTAGAGACGATGATCCAACATTCCATTGGCTACAAAAAATCTAAATTTTTCATATATTTTGATTTGGAAATATGCTACTCTCAGTCATCCATTTGTAGGAAGTGTGTGAAGTATAATATCTTGCCTTACTATTTGATTTTCTAATTTATGGAGAATTGGGTGGGAAATTTTTATTTCATTGGTTATGATAATATTTGACTTCTAATAAGGGTTGAGAATATGATTTGGAAAATTTGGATAGATATACTGATTTATATCAACAACAAGAGTTATTTAAGAAGCCACATTTTTGGGAGATTGGCATCACACTCTTGACTCACATTTTTGGTGCTCAGAAGTATTTTTAATGAAGAGTGGGAGGAAGATGAAAAGGTAACTAAATCTATATGGTGCTATAGGAAAGAGAATTAATTGGATCTCAATACAAAGATGGGAATTTGAAGAACTTGATTACTTGAAGTTCAAAGTTTTAGATGATATCTTGGTAAGGTATGACAAAAGATTTAGAATTGGTATTTCTTTGAACATATTCAAACATCAATCAACTCTTGATAGTCATGTCAAGGAATAATTTGGATGGAGGATTTATTTGTTTTGGTATTATGGGTTTGATGAGCTATAAAAATGGTTATCTCAAATGATGGTGATAGATGAATTTTTTAGAATGATTGTTTCTTAGAATTCCCTAGCCTTCCATAAAGGTCAAATTATTATTCTCATGTTACATTTTTTTGATGATGTATTTATCTCTAACATTCTAAATGGATTTGTGAAGGAATTCAAGTATAAGACAATCAATGACTCCCAAGAGTTCATCATCTTCCTACAAAATGAGATGTTTATATTTTGGGTACTTAGAGTACCGTGGAATAATTATTGTTGCTATATGGACACTCTATTTCTGAATTTTGGATCTTATAGACCAACCAAAGAGGCTGGAAAAGACTTATGCCATATTGAGGTAATGTTTGGGTCTTTGGTTATGCATTTTCATAATATGAATCTCAAAAATGTAGACACGAATGGAAGAAATTTCTCAAAGGGATTTATTTTTTGTGGTAGAATATACAATTTTTGTTATAAAAATCCTATTAGCAGAAAAAATCAGATTCATAGCATTATCAGTTGTATCAGAAGTCTCAAGTACAAGTTGCTTATTGACAAAGCATTTCTTGCTAGAGAATTTAGGCACTATTTATCATGCAGAGAGAAATTTCTTTGGAAGTGTTTCATGGTGGAGACATTCAAGAAAATAATTAAATTGCTTGATTTTGTAGAAGATGAAATAAGATTCTTTTCTACTTAAATTTTGAATATTTCACTGAGTGATCAGTGTATGCTAGCTAGAGAACTCAAGGAGCTCATAGATTGCCATCAGAAGGGCTTGTGTTTTACAATATCAATATTGAGTTTTTGGTGGAGTATTTGGTGCTTTTATATGATGAATTTTTTTGTTATTCATATGTTCTATTACTATTCAAAATCAGATCCTAAATTTTCATCAAGTAATCTTCTAGTAGATGCAAAGTTTGAAGTAGTTTGTGATGTATCCTACACAGAATGTCCCCATAACTCCAAGGTAAAAAAGGTGATTGATTTTGAGTTGTATATTAAATTTAATGAAGGGTTTATTTTATGTTTAAACCCTCTTATAGGCTACAATAATCAGATTTATATATTTGAGAAATATTTCCTAAGATTTTGGTCTCGTTTCCTTAGTGATTGTGCACATACATGGTTCGAAAAAGGAGTTGAAAAGAAAAGGTTATTGATTCAAAAATATGGAAGGAATAATAAAAGGCCTCAGGTGATATGGAATAAGAGGTTACACAATCCATACCATCTTCATAATATTCTAGAGAAAAGGTATTCTTTCTTAGATTTTTTTAGCATGCTTCAGACGAAGATGCAATTTCACATAGGCACAAGATCACACTCGATTTTCTAGAATGAAATTTTTGGTCATTTTGGGCATCGTTATTATAGAGAATCATCATTATAATTGCTTGAGGACAAGTAATTTTTTTAAGGGAGGAATTTTCATGTCCCTTTTTAAATTTTTTCTAAAAATAACCATTTACTAAAAAGATTAAGTCAACAAGCCCAAAATAGAAAATCAAGAGCTATTGATAGATTTAAAAATAAAATTATATTTGGTGACTTGGTAATAAATAGAATATTATTTTATAACCAAATATATTTTATAATAATATTTATCTCTACTTGGGCATGGGATGTTCTTTTTGCTTGTTTTTGGCATTTAGTTGCTTATGACAAGCTGGGACAAGTGACAACCTGCATTAAAGTGGAAGAAATCAATGGAAACTTCACACCAAAGGTTACATGCATTACATGCAAAAGGGAATCTCTCCTTGGTCATGATTTTTGGGTTCCTAACTTGAAAAATGGATATTTTTTAATAAAACATGAATTTGGGCTTAATTTTGGGAGGATTCTTGTTGCAAATTTTGGTTGAGTGTTTTATCTTCTTCAGAGGCTGGTGTTGGCATATGGCTGAAGAGATTGGATCGTAATTATTTTCATTGATGGCAACCCAACTCATGTAGCTCAAGTCTTGCATCCGATAGTGCAACACAATTTTGGATCCTACCAGTAGAATAAAGTAAAGAATAGGGAATCTAGTTAAAGGCACAAAAGTTGATCTAAACACCCCATCAGATAGGGTTGTGGATCTTTGAGGAAGGTTTTTTGAGGCTTGTAGTATCTTGGTACTTATGCACACTCACTGGTAACTGATCTAGAAGATACGGTGTAGTAATTTGTTGATTATCTATACTAGAAGGCCAACCCGACAAAGATGGAATTCGCGAACATGTAAGATGTAGTTAATTATAATTATTTATATTGGATTAAGTGTTATTTGGGTCCTCTCTTTGTCTTAACCAAATTTGGAGGATGCACATAAATATTTAGTGGTGGATCTGGCCAACAAGATAAAAGTAACTTAATATTTTGCAAGCCGACTGTTGGATGAATAAGTCTTTGATCATGGATGTATATAAGAGGTTTTTTTTATAATTCAATGATGTAGGATTATGTGCAAAGAAAAAGGTGTGTGTGCAGTAGTGTGAATTATGAGATCCAATAGTACAGTTGTGCGAATTTGATCATAAGTGTTGTGAAGAGAAGAGAAGAGTAGAATAGGGTAGAGCAAAGTATAGAATCAGAAAGTAGATCTAGAATCATATCTATGAGTTTCATCAGAACTATTACCTACATTAATAGATGCTAGTATCTTAGTTCACCCTTCAGATGGTTTTAATCTTAGTTGTGTAGGGCAGTGTGTAGGGCAGTAAGTCTTTCTCTTTGAGCATTAAGCTCTAGGAAGTGTGTCTGAATACAAGTTCATTCCTTTTGTTAAAAAAAAATATTTGAGTACTCAAATTGTGGATTAACCTCCACTATGGTTTTTCCCCTAACAGGGTTTCCACACAAAATATATGTGTGTCATGGTGTTATGAATATTTACATTGAATGCATACATCTTTTCTTTCATACAATGGTGAAATGGTTTCATGTTTTGGATGAATGGAGTTTAAATATTGTTGAACACTGATTCACCCCCCCTCTCAGTGTTCCCTTGAGTCTGAAAATTGGTATCAGAGTGAGTTCCTCTGAAGAAATTTCATAGCTTGAGGTGGATCTTGGAATGTGATGGACTCTGAAAGTCTTCAATAGTAGCTTATGGTGGCTCTTGATGACCTTGATCAGTCTAAAGAAGAAGTTCAAGAATCGAAAGGAAATCTTAGAGATGCTGAGAAATTCATTCAATCATTGAAGGATCAGATAGTTAAATCTAGGGTAAAGAGGAAAAATTTCTATCCTTAAATACAATAGAAGGAGAACAAAGACATGGATGATGCTCACCTAAATCAAACCTTGAAGCAGATAACCACAGAATGTGAAAAGATTTCTAGAGACAATACAAACTTGAAGCATGAGATGGAATCTATGATGATGAAGATGTTGGAGTGAACAAACACTGAGAGGGGGGGTGAATTAGTGTTATTAACTTCTTTACCAAACTTAAACTAAAACTGAAATAAACCAGATATATGCTCTCATTTATCAATGATAGAATCATTCATGCATTAAATGCAATCACATAAAATGAAATGAGAATAGTGAAACATATCATTTTAAAGAAATAAAGAACTAAACCAAATGAATCTCATAAAATCAAATAGACACAAGATATGTCGAGTGGAAAACCCTCCTGGGGTAGAAAAACCACTCCTGAACTTGCTGCCTTTTTTAGGATTTCATTTCAATAATTATTTTGGCAATGCCTCATTGGCTGATTTTTGAGCATCGACTCAAGGAGCACCAACCCCTTTGTTTAGAGACACCAATCTCAAGGAGCACCAACCCCTTTTCTTTTTTTCAATAGAACATACAATGATACATAGGGTCTCTCTGTTTCTCTGATTTTTGTCAAGTGCCTCTTGACAAACAATGCATAGAATTCTCAAGAGTCAAGAATGACTCTTTAGAATTTCATTCATTATCAAGTCTTGATACAGCTTGAAGAAAAATCTAGTTACAGTGCTAATACAACTTCTCATCAAACTGCATTACAATGATATGATCTTTCTTACTTTTTCTCACACATAGATTTTCAATCTTTCATGATACAAAATACAAAATTGACAACACACTATGTTTTCCAAATTTTTAGCATCAACTAAAGAAACCCTATCTCATCAATAAATAGAATTGCACTCCTCTCATTTTTTCTGTAACGATTAAAGCCCTAATCTCTCTTTTTTTGTCTTTTTACAGAATACATTAAAAATTATAACTTTCAATTTTACCTGAAACTATTATATTTAGACAAATGAAGAGGTGACCTTTTGTTGTTTTTACATCTTTGACAAGTTATCATTCAGGTAATACAGAGGATTTTTTTTGCATAATATTTTCTCCAGACATGACAAGAAAAGTAGCATGAACAAATAGAAGTGACAAAACCCTATCCTATCGAGCAGCCTACAAGGGCAGAGCTTGACCAAAAAATAGTATCAAGACATGCATGAGTGGATGCATAAAAACGACTAGAAAAATAATAGCAAGAAGTAACTGAAGTTTATTTTTAGCAATTGAAACCTCGAAAAGTAATGTTCCCAAAGAGTAGTTACCCACAAACTAGGTGAAGCTAAGAATATATTCAAAGAACAATACCCATTATCATAGTTGCAAAAACTTAAGTAACTGAACCAATAATACTCAACAAATCAAGATAATTATGATGTGAAACTAAAACAATAAACTGAAGCATTTAAGAATGGTTACCAACAACTCCAAGTGTTAAACATAGTAGATTCTTTAGGTTTCACAAATACCCACTACCCAAAAATGCCATCCCTTAAATCTAATATGGTAACACTTATTTAAAATGTGATCTATGCATGTGAAAACCACAATAATTCTCACTGAGAAAATAATTACCAGATCTTCTCAGAAACCACTTGATTTTTCATTTTTCCATTTTCCAAATAGAAGAAAAATCATATATCTCAAAAACCTTGCAAGTAAAGGTAATGCATCTACACTACAGACATAAGAAGGAGTACTTGTGATTAATGATGAAGTTGTTGTCACAAAGAGATTACTAGATCTGCATACAAACGAAATGGCCAAGACACCTTCCAAACGCGTGCCTTCACCTAGCTGCAGGAAGCTGACACACAAAATGACCATTGTAATATTCTTACAAGAATCCCCAAACATTGTCCAAGGATAGTCAACCAGAAACATGCACTATGAAATGGCCAAGGGAATGATTCCATGGTGGTGGCTAGTGTAGGGTTTGAGACCCTCGAGCAAGGGAAAAATGAAATAATGACCTAAACTCCTGAGAGAACAAAGTCACGATTTCCTTTGCAAAGAATGACAATTGCTTGGAGTCTGAAAGGATAGTCATTGATAACCAAAAACTCATAATGCCCTTTGAAATCCATGAGCAGATCAAAGACCAACAGTTCACAAACTCAATATATCCATTTATCAATTATTGATAAAGTGAAAATACTGACCAAGTAATGTTCTAAATAAATTTACATGACCATATATCCCATCAAATGCCGATTAAATGATGCCTAGCATTATTACATGTCAAAGGTTGAATGCTTAAGTCTTGATGTTCCCAAGTGATCAAGGCTAAGTCACATTCAATGTGACATAAACAAAATCAATACCTTTACCTATTGTTGGCCTTAAGGCCCAAATAAATATCAACCAGGTTGACCTGATATGAATGCAAGTAAGAGAAAAAATTGAATACCTTTAGCCAAAACCGATTTTCCATCACATTGAAATCCAATGCTTTAATATGCACAATGGTATTAGAAAATTTGTGAAAAGATAAAGACCGATTTCATGTAAATTTCACAAATTCATAAACACAATAATGATCAAACCCTTATAATATGCCAAAAAATGAATACCGAGAGCTTCAAGAAAATTAACAAACTATTCCTCATACCCATGCCACTAACTAAAAATGTAGGAATATACCTTTGATGAATATCAAGAACATGTTTTAATTTCAAGATGCTTGTAACTAATCAAGCCATAATTAATCAAGTTGTAGAAGAACTAAACATGCCAAACACATGTAATCAAGTGAAATGTTGAAGAACAAAATATCAAAATAGAAACATGTCACCTGAATAATGGAACATAGAACCTGTAACCAAAATGCCTCAACTGAGATCTACACATGGAGTTAAACTATCAGTACCACCATATATAGTAACAATTGTGAAGTAAATATGTCAATCAGGAAAGCAGATCAACTGAGTGAGTAACCATCAAAATGCTAGAGTACCATATATTGTCATCAAGGACAAATTTGCACAAGAGAGATTCAACAGAAGATGACTAAGGAGATAGAAGAAAGGAAGAAAAATGAGGGAAACCTTGCTCAGACCCTAAAAGAGAAATTAGATGAATGGAGTAGAATAAATGGAGAATTCATTATGTTGGAAAGTGAATTACAAACAACCAGAAACAATGAAGAAGAACTTGGTAAGCTGATTACTATTCTTAGGAATGATCTTGTCATTGCAAAAGAATACAAATACAAATTTAAGATCAGTTTAGTAAAGCTTGATGAACTAGCTCAAGGACATAAGAGTTGAAATGATAAGAGAGGTCTTGGTTATGAAAAGGGAGAAATTTCTAGACCAGGACAAAAGAATTTTAGACAGAACAAAAATGGAAGATTTCCGATAAGACAACCTAATGCATAAAATTTTAAGGGATATTATTTTTCTTGTAATAAGTTTGGTCATATGGCTACTCAGTGTAGAAGCAATTTGAGGTCAAAATTTTCATCATTTTTTAGTCAATGTTTAAATTGCAAAAAGCCTGGTCATAAATCAATTGAATGTAGAAGTATGTCAAGTCACTTTATTGACAGAAGAAATGTTGAATGTTATACATGTGGGAAGTTTGGGAATATTTCTAATCAATGTAGATCTAGAAGAAGTCATTGGAATGTTTGGTCAGGACAAGGAAACATTTTATGCTATAACTACAACAAGTATGGTCATATTGCAAGATTATGTAGAAATAAGAACACAGACAGAAGAGGTTCGGTATATAGAGACAAAGATACAAAGAAAAATGATAAAGGGAAAGGAAAGGTAACTGTGGATGAAATTAGAGATCAAATGAAGAGGACATGGGTAAGAAAAAATGATTATGATGTTGGAAATGGTTCCATACCGGAGATTGCTTCCAGTAATTCTTTTGATAATTGATTTTATGCCAATGGCCTAGGGGGATTTTACACGAAAATATTTCCTCCCCTATCTATGGATGGTACCAAAACATAAAGAATAGTCAAGAAAGTGCACTTAGATATACTCTTATTCTAAGAGTTTGACTAACTAGGATTTGTAATTTGAAATTTTATGTAAGAATATGCTTGTAACATATGGATCAATCAATATTTCCCCTCTGGTAAGAATAATGGAATTTTGTTCCTCTTCTGATAGCACTGATAGAGGAGAGAAAAGAGGATAGGAAATTATTAAATACACCCCTCGAGAAAGAAAAGTTCCAAAGATTGAAGGAAAAGGAAAGGAAATTGTTGACATTTTGGATGAAGAATTTGATGAAGAACTTGAGAATCCACTGGTAAATAAATATGGTCAAGAAGAAGGTAGTAAGGATGAAGCAGATCTGACAAAAGAAAAGCTTCAACAACTTATCCAAAGTGTAGGGGGCATGTAGAAAATTGCAAGGTTATGGTCAGTTAGACCATCATATGATCAAGATTTGATTCTGGAAGTTCTAAATGCTCATGTTGAGCACTGTAAGATAAAATTAGAAAGTCTGAAGGACATTTTACTTGAAGAGATGATTGAGTGTAGCAAAGAATCAATGGGCTCTGAGGTGAAAAGCTAAGAAGAAGGTGAAATTTCCTCTCATCTAAAGGAATAATTCAGACTATCTCTTTCCAAATTGAAGAAGAAAGTGAATGAGTTAAGGAAATGCATTAACTCAGCCACAAGCATCTACAACTATTGCATCTGTTGGCCCTATGTAGTTAGCAATTACAAGGAGAAGTTGAATCAAATTGAGATAGAAATAAATGACATTGGCAAAAGCTTTGACATATCTCAGGATCTGGATAGCATTATCAAGAGGAGAACCCAACTATCCAAAAATGTTCTTGTGGATACTTTTTGGAAGGTAAAGGACTTAATTGAATGTAGGCTAGAGCAGATGGTGGAAATTCTAAAGAATGGTGAGAAATTGGAAGAAGCAATTACAATTCCTGAATCTCTCATTGAGATTATCAACAAAACTTCCAAGAACAATAGCTTGATCATTAGTATTGGAATTACAATTGATAGCAAGAAGAAGTTCCTTCCAAAAGTGAAGAAAAATAATAAGATAATTTTCTAAAGATGGCAATAAATTGTCTTCAATTTTTTGCAATTTTGATCAAAGGAGGAGAACTGTAAGCATATATGAGTTAATTTTTTTTAAGGATTGATGATTTTGAACACATGTTTTGTCACGTTTTGTCTTTTTTTGGCATATGGAATCCATGTTTTCATTGATGTCAAAGGGGGAGATAATGCAATGAAAAATGCCATAAATCTTAGGGGGAGAAAGTGCAACAAACAGTTTGGTAGTGTACCAATAATGATTCTGAAACTTAGTCATTTTTCACTAAGTGTTGCCATCAATGCCAAAGGGGGAGATTTTTGGCATATGGCTGAAGATATTGGCTCGTAAGTGTTGTCATTGATGGAAACCCAAGTCATGTAACTCAAGTCTTGCATCTGATAGTGTAGCACAATTTTGGCTCCTACCAACAAAATAGAGTAAAGAACAAGGCATCCAATTAAAGGCACAAAAGTTAATATAAACACCCCACTGGATAGATATTTTTGGTTTTGGATCTCTGAGGAAGGTATGTTGAGGCTTGTAGTATCTTGGTACTAATGCACACTCACTAGTAAATGATCTAGAAGATATGGTGCAGTAATTTGTTGATTATCTATACTAGAAGGCCAACTCGACAAAGATGAAATTTGTGGATGTATAAGATGTAATTAATTATAAGTCTTCGTATTGGATTAAGTGTTATTTGGGTCCTCTCTTTGTCTTAACCAACTTTGGAGGATGCACATAAAGATTTAGTGGTGGATCTGGCTGACAAGATAAAAGTAACTTAATATTTTGCAAGTCGACTATTGGATGAATAAGTCTTTGATCGCATGTGTTGGTGTAATTAAATGTTTTGTACCTTGTCCTAGGTCATAATTACACATTAGTTAAGTTTACTTAGGGACCACTTAGGAGTTGTTGGAGAATTTCCACCTTTGGTGGACTTATCTTCTTATTATTTTATCACCTCCACCTTTCATGGACATATCATGTGATTAGGTTTCCACCTTTTGTGGGTGATCCACTATTTGTGGTGGTTATCACATTATCACTTTCCACTTTAGGTGGAGTGATAACTTTTCATTGTTGTCTCATGTCACAAGATTACAACACTTGTCATAATCTTATGCATTCCTATGTTCTCACCTTGGCTATATAACCAAGGGGTCTCTACTACATTTGTACATTAAAGCAAGCATTATCATTGACATTGAATACAGTTTATTCTTGTCATATTATTTTCTCTCTTTTTTTTGTTTTCTATTTGGTCCATAGATCTTGGCATCCATAGCCAATTCTAACATGGTATCAGAGCGGGTTGGGTGTCATTAGAGAGTCTTTTTCTAAAGAGAGGTACCAGATTTGGGAAGGTTCCATTTTTGGTTTTTTATTGCAGGTTTATATCGGAGCTTGTTGGACCAAATTTGAGCTCACCATTGTGTCTAGAAGGCTTGAGAAAGTCAGATTTGGCTTTTGGTTCACTCAATTTGATCACCATTTGCATTTTTGACAAACAAGGGTTTGTTGAAAATCATTTTTTATTGGAGCCGTCATCATTTTTGCTTCAAAAATCCAGATTTTGTTCATTTATAGGAAAAACGATTTCTGGGTTTTGTAGCCAGCATCGAAATCTAAACTGGGCATCTTTTAGATTTTGCATATCTTGCAAAAATCTGGAGAAAATAGCAGTCCAAAAAGTGTCAGGTGTCATTTTTCTCCTGGCTGAAGGTTAAAAAAATTTATTTTCCCATCTTCTGCTTGTTGGATCAAAAAAAAGGTTTCTGGGTTTTGTTTCTAGCATCAAAATATTTCTGGATTTTTATTTTTATCTACAAACAGTGAGTAGATTTTCCAGAAATCAAATTAGAAAAAAACATTTTTGCTAGAAAACTTGTTTCCTGCAAGCTCAATTCAGTTTTTTGAAAAATTCATAATTTTTGGCTATGGTGTTCATTTTTGGCAAACGAGATATCAACAGAAAGCTAGTTTCAAGCACTTCACAATGGTGTAGGCCATTTTTTCAGATTTGGTCATCTACACAAATTTGAGGTTATTTTTCATCATGGAGGCAGATGTGAACATTCATTAGTGCATGCACTATTTCCTTTTTTGTATGCATTACGTTTGCATTTTCTCTTTGTTTTATGCATGTTTTGCATGTTCTCCTTTTACAATCATGGGGTATTGTAATAAATGAACTTACATAAAGTTCCATCAGGGGGGCTTCTTGCATAATAATTTGATTAGAGTGTAGTTGCACTTTGATCTCATTTTCATATTGATGACAACTCGCATGAGTTGTATATGGATTATGTTATTTCTTTTGGCCACATCTTGCTCATAACTTGACACATTTTGGTTCGGATCGGTTCACATCTCAGATTAAGAGCCTATGGTTAATCATCCTGAATCACATCAGATTCATATTGGGTCACATCTTAGTTTGAGAGCCATTCATTTTATGGTTAATGTTCCAGAATCTTCATGGTACTTGCTCCTATGGATCAGTTTTAGTCACAGTTTGGCATTGGCATCGAGATACACATAGCTTCCAGATTCTTTCATCATATCATTCCCTCTTATGGGGGGATTCATCTATTGTTGCTTCATGGATTCCAGAGTTGTTCCAGTTTGTGAGTTTTCCAATGTTCCTTGGCATCGGGTCTGCTGTTGCTTTATCATGATTCCACCTTGAGTCAATTAGTGACTCGCATATAGTTTCAATAGCAAATAGAAGTATCTTTCCTTGCTTGCCAGATTGAGGATTCCACTGTTACTCCACAGTGTACTTCAAGTGTTTCTCTTGCAATAGGTTATCTCATTGAGGGGGGGCTACCTTGTCTCTCTTCTAATTCTCTCTTATGGGGGGGTATTTTTCCTCACATGGGGTTTTTACCTTCTCATGCATCATTGAGAGCATTTCTATATTGTATTTCATCTTTCTTTTGGGGAGGAGTTTTGTACCACTGGGTTTTCTCCTTTTCTCTGTTTGTGAGAGATTGCATTGCATTTGTACATGGGTACCTAACATGGCCTAGTTGCCGGGACCCATCTTGCATTGTTTGATTCTCCCTAAGTTGCACTTAAGGGGGGGTGTTGGTGTAATGAAATGTTTTGTACCTTGTTCTAGGTCATAATTACACCTTAGTTAAGTTTACTTAGGGACCACTTAAGAGTTGTTGGAGAATTTCCACCTTTAGTGGACTTATCTTCTTATTACTTTATCACCTCCACATTTCATGGACATACCATGTGATTAGGTTTCCACCTTTTGTGGGTGATCCACTATTTGTGGTGGTTATCACATTATCACTTTCCACTTTAGGTGGAGTGATAACTTTTCATTGTTGTCTCATGTCATAAGATTACGACACTTGTCATAATCTTATGCACTCCTATGTTCTCACCCTAGCTATATAACCAAGGGGTCTCTACTACATTTGTACATTAAAGCAAGTATTATCATTGACATTGAATACAGTTTATTCTTGTCATATTATTTTCTCTCTTCTTTGTGCTTTCTATTTGGTCCATAGATCTTGGCATCCATAGCCAATTCTAACAGCATGTATATATAAGAGGTTTTTATTATCATTCAATGATGTACTATGATATGTGAAGAAAAAGGTGTGTGTGAATTAGTGCGAATTATGAGATCCAATAGTACAATTGTGCGAATTTGATCATAAGTGTTGTGAAGAGTAGAGAAGAGCAGAACAAGGTAGAGTGAAGTACAAAATCAGAAAGCAGATCCAAAATTAGATCTATGAGCTTCATCAGAACTGTTACCTAGCATGAATAGATGCTATTATCTTAGTTCACCCTTCAAATGGTTTTAATCTGAGTTTTTTAGGGAAGCAAGCCTTTCTCTTTGAGCCATGAGCTCTAGGTAGTGTGTTGGAAGGCAAGTGCATTCCTTTTGTAAACAATTATATTTGAGTACTCAAAATATAGATTAACCTCCACCATGTTTTTTCTCCTAATAGGGTGTCCATGCAAAAATATGTGTCATGGTGTTATGAATTTTTACTTAGAATGCATACATCTTTTATTTAATACAATGGTGAAATGGTTTCATGTTTTAGATGAATGGAGTTTAAATATTGTTGAACACTGATTCAACCCCCCTCTTAGTGTTCTCTTGAGTCCAATAGTTGGTAAACCAATGAAGAAAATATCTCTAAGGATATTAAACCAAGGGGATTGAGGCTCAAGGATATTGGTTTCAAGGGTCTCTAGGTGAAATTTCATCTAGAGATTTCCTTTGTGTTGAATCTTTTTCAGTTGGATATTTTGTATTAGTTTATTTGAAGGATTTTCGTGTATTTTGGAGTGCATAGTGCAAATTTTTGAGTTTTAGATTGTATTACTGTTGTGAGAAGAATATTTTGATGTTATTATAGTATTCATATATGTAACTTCTTGTTAATTTTTTTTTATGAATATTGGGGTAATTTTGTGTGAAGATTACATAAATTTTGGAGGGATTTTGAGCTTCGAGTTGAGGATCTCTTTGCATATTTTTCCGCAATTGTAGTTTTTTGTTACCAAATTTTTATGACAAAAAATTTATGTAAATTTCATGTTATTACCAAGTTTATATCATTTTATAGAATTTGCACATCTTTTGGTGTTATTTAGAATATTTGGGTGAAGTTTTTATCCTACCCGATTCGCATCTATTTTTCAATTTAATAGAAACAAATATTTCCAAACTTTTCCAAATTTTTTGTTGTTCATAGATATTATCTGATATATTTATTAGAAAAAATGATGTAATTCCATGTGGAGATATACAATAAATTTTTTGGCTTCAATTGCACATTTCCCGATTTGCATGTAGTGCATGTTGGTGTTTATTTCAGATTACCCATTTGTCCAACATAAAGTTTGGTAAAAATTAAAATTTCTAGATTTGAGATAATTTGTTCTATATTATTAATCAGATTTAAGGTTTATTTTAATTTGGTACAATATAGGAACCCCCTTTTAGTCATTAATCAGAACCTAGGACACCTTTTAGCAAATCTATTCCCTTCATTACATCCTTGGTTTGCGATCTCTAGGGTTTCCTTGAGTGAAAAAAGTGTGTGAAGTAGTAACCCTATCTCCTCAAAGATAGAAAGGCCCCCCACCCAATTTTTGATGTTTCATTTTGGTGAACCTGCATTTAGAAAATCTTAATTTTTATTTGGAGTGCATCATCATCCTAGATATAGCTTGTATTAACATTGCATTAGGTTTTGCATTAGTTAATTTGCATCTAAAGTTTCCCATTCTTGAATTAGTGAAAGTGCATATAGGCTACATTTTTGTCTCTTGCATCATTAGATTTCATCTGAAATCTGCATTTTCACTTAGCCTAGACATCCTCCAAACCAAAAAGCACAACTTTCAGTAAGAATTTTCTAAAATCTTTACAAAAATCCTAAACTGGGACTCATACACCACTCTGGGTGATTTAGCCCCAGTACAAGTGGTTTGTCTTGATTTTTGGGTATTTTGTGGTCATTGTTCGTCAACGTTTAAACCTCAAAAAAAAAATTATTGGGATTCATATGCCCTCATGGGTTATTTAGTCTTGTTTCATATTTTAAATTGCATTTTTCAGCATTAAATTCTCTATTTCTATTTTTGTGTTTGTTATTGATAGTTATTTGTTTCAGTTTACCGAGTTTTTGTTACTTCCAAATGTTTCATTGCATCTAGCTTAAATTAATTCATTTCATGCATTGCCTTCTTTCAAACTTGTATTTAAATATTTTATCCTAGGTCATTACATTACATTTCATAATAGATATGTGCTTTGGTAAGCTTTAGATGTCCTTGAAATCCTCAGTGGATGTGGCAAGTTGTACCTTTGGAAATGATCGTAACGAAATTGAACTTACTAATTCTCAATTGACTCGTAATGCATGTCCCCCTCATGATGTTAACATCATTGGAGAATATGATGGCAACATGAATAAATTCCTAAATGGTTGCCTTAACAACCTTGAGAATAGTGCATCCTTTTCTTCGTCTATGAAACAACCAACACCCCATATCATCCCACCACTTGAGTTGTTTAATAGTTACTTACATCTTGAAATTGAAACACAAATTAAACCTAAGTTCCCTATGATAAGTGAACCTAGTTCCTCTAAAAAATTAAAAACATTCAACCACACTATGTCAAAAAAGTGACCAACACTCCCATCAATCTAGAAGAGGCATATGGAAAAAGATTCAAAATCTTAAGAAATCAAGGATGTGATACAATAAGTGAACATAAAATTCATCAACTCTTAGATAAAATACCAATTGAATATACTAAAGGGTTAGGATATAAATATCCTCCTCCCAATATGAGTGTTCTTCTTCCAAAAGAACAACCAATTCCTTGTAATGATAATAACGATGATAAGATCATCTTAGGTCCTCCTCTTCAGCATTCAACTTGAGAAGTTGGTGAATGTAGAAAGCGATGAAGGCCTTACAAACTAAAGAAACTAAAATCCCATTGTCCACCAACTACCACTAAAATAAATTTACAAATACTTTTAAGCCAAGGACTAATTACATTACCACCCATAAGATAAGATCGATCTCCAAATCCTAAGAATAAAAACACATCAAATTGTAGATACCATAGAGTTCTTGGACATAGTACTGATGAGTGTCATGCTTTACAATAAATATTTAAAAAGTTTGATATCATAGAAATAGTCCCTTAAAGCATGTCCTGAAACTCTTTTCCATGTAATGGTTGTAGGATCATAACATTCTCACTATTACATGGTTTATATTCATTGCAAATAATTTCAAAATGCAAGGAGCTCAGTCCCATCACCTACCTCAGCTCATTTTTGTCTTGCACAAAGTGGAGGAAAAATTTAGATATCCCTATCCAAGTAACACATTTGTCATTGTCCCTTTGGCTATTTATCTTCCTTCGATTTATGATGAACACGATTGAGATGCTGATGAATTGCTAATAGGTTGACTCACATGTGCCTTACTATTCTTTTACATTATTTATTTTGTGTAATTGCATGTGTGTATTGTGATCCCTTGTGTTGTTCCATTTGGTGTATCTCTCTCTTTGTCACATTCCTCTATTTTTACCTACATTGTTCTCTCTCTTGTAAATATTTTACCTTTTCCTTTATCTCCTTTTGTTTGTCTTTTTTTTTTCCTTTTGTGGATGATGAAAGGAGTCGAGACATTCATGTCTCTTCTATGTTGACCCAAAATATTTTTCTCTATCCTTTCTTTGTCTTGTGTTTTCCTTTTGGGGATGACATAAGGCACTGAAACATTCATGTCTCTTCCATGTTGGCCTGAAGGATCTTTATTTTTTTTTCACTCTCTTTGTGTTGCTCTTCCAGCTCTATGAGTATGTGGTGGGAATGATGATAGTTCTAAGCTCTTTTAAAAACATTGTAGCAAGAACATATAGACCCCAAATCCATGGATCCCTTGTGTGTTTGGAATTTGATTTTTAGGTGCAACCCCTTCTTTTATTTCATGATGTAGCTTTATTTGAAAACAAATGACTTGGCATACGGCTTTCCATATTAGCTCTCATGTCTTCTTTATTCTTAGACTTTATCATTTTCTACTTTAAAGTAATTTCTCACAACATGGTGTCTAGAAATTTCTTTAAAGTGGGGGCATGTATTGGCATTATTATTTTTCTTTCTTCATGTTTCATTGTGTAGTCCTCTTACTTCATGTGACGTGTCTTCCACCTTTTGGTGACATTGGGTGTAATGTCCCTCAAGAGACTGATCTATCTTAGCATATTATATTCCTCTGAGTGGCTTGATGTGATACACCACATCCCATAGTTGTGATTCTTCTATTCTTTGATTGGTCCTCTCTTGGATACCTTAGGCATGATTTCCCCTAAGTTAGGACCTTGCATGAACTAAGAAAACTATTTTGAACATTCCTTACACCACCCTACATTTACAATTTTTGTTATATGGCCACCTCGCATAATACACTTTACTTGCCTATGGAGCCATCTTATTTTTTCATGAGTTTCAAGAATACAAAGCTTTGCTTGCCTCATTAAGCTCAAATTTCATTGTTGTGTGGTGCCTTATCAAATTTTTCAAGAGGTATAACTTTTGATTGGGTGAACGGGAAGCCGAACTAAGCCATGACTTTCCCATAGCCACTCGCTTGTGTGTGTGAGTGCATACTAGCCACATGTCTATGTATCTTGCCTTTGGATACTTACCCTATAACATACTAACCCTTCAATGAAGTAAAAATTTATAATTTTTCACCTTTCAAATAAATAAACTAAGTAACAAGCCATTGCAATAAAAAAAATTATTTTCTTTATTGAGAATTTACAAACAAGATGCACAACTTAATACAACATGGATTTCATTTCATTTTAATAATTTCATAAGTTACAACAATACAATAATGTATACATTTACATGCATAGCTCAATGAACTTTGGAACAAAAAGCTATAAGATGGTCCTAGATCCTTCCTTTCAAATCTGGGTTCTTTTGTTGCCTACTATGGAGGAGAAGCATCACTCAAGCATTTTTCCACCAACTATGAACTCTTAATGTGGTCCCCCACACATATATCATTTGATAGACAACCCTTCCCTTCGACAAAGAGATTCATAGAGTAACCAATGATGACAACCAACTAAGCATAGTGGGGTGTCCTACATAATTAGAACTTTGTAATCCCACAATATTGGACTAGCATGTAATATTATATCACGGTGAACTGACAATGAAGCCAAAGGTCATCACACTACTTTGGCCAAAGTATTCTCAACAATAATATAGAGGAAGATCATCTATAACATACACTACTTAGGGCTGATTTGACTTAAGGCCATCTTAAACTATGCATAGGAATTTCCTTCAATGGATAATCTATCATCCCAGAGATAACCTATCACCATTTTAACCTACTTGGAACAAACCTACTTAACAAGTACAAAAGCTCCCTCCCATATTGGATTAACAAGTCTAGGAGTAAACACAAGATATTCTAGTTAAATCAATAACTTAGCTAAGTGTATCACATGTGTCACTCATGTTCAATCATATCTAGTATATAATACCTATGATAAAAACCAATCTCCTATTATGGAGTACTTACAAACACATCATAAAAACAACATAAAAGCTTCTATTCCATTTTCATTGACATTATAAATTCTCTAAATGAAAGTACTCAGAAAAGATAATTCAAGCATACATGGAGAGAAAATTATTCTTAATTTAAAATAAAAAGAAGAATATCCTCATGCTTGTAATCGCTTGTCCAATCAATTGAAAACAATGCAGCCTCTCCCAAACAACAAAAATTATGATAACTTCCCAAGAAAATGTCACTATGAAACTCTATCTCTCAAGTTGATAGTTTACTTCTCTCAAACAACAACTCTCTCACAATAAATATAATTCTCTCTTTCTCTCTCACAAATAGAAATAAAGTATAAGATAAAATAATGTATGGTAGAAACTTGGAAGAAGAATCCATCCTCTCAATGATCAAGCACCCCTATTTGTATAGAAACCTGGTAACTTTTCAGCCTATAGTTTAGGCATGAAAATGGACAACAAACACCATACAAATCAATACATAAATCACAATGAAAAGGTGGCGAATAAATAGATTCATACTTGGAAAAAAATCTACAGATTGACCTTGCTAGATCAACAAGTAGAGACTTATTCAAATATGCAAATGGGTAATTTGATTTATAGACTCCAAAAATAGATATCTATTGCAAACAAGTTTCTAGAGGTGGCGCCAGAGCTTCCACACTCCTCTTAATGTTGGTGTAGTTTCAATGAAATTATAAATAGTCAATTACCAATTTGCAACACCATGCTTTCACCGACTTAATTTTGGGATGAATCAATTTAGATATTTATTCTCTTTGATAAAGTCATTAATTATTTCTCATGTTTCAATAGATGTTGGTTCAAATATAAAACATAGCAGTTTAAGTTTACCAAGTCAAAGATAATATTCACCATAGGCATTGACTAAGTCTATGCCGTGCATTGACATAAGGCAACAAGCTTAAATATGATAAATGTGTTCCATAAAGCATGACAACAAGAGTAAAACTTGGCTTCTCTAAACATAATCATAAGAAACTTACAATCGGCCTCTAAAGATTAGTCTATGTTAATCGATTTCAGGAAAAGAAAATTCATCCCTTATTCTATGTGCAACCTATTATCATATGCTTCAATATGATCCTCCAATTTAAAGGTTTGCATTTATGGTTTAAGCATTGGTATATATTTATGTGCAACGAGTTTAATATATGACATTTTATTTTGGATAATCCTTTCACCCTCTTTATCATTGTTCCATTTACCTATATATAGTATATCCAATATCATTATATATATATATATATATATATATTTCAACCCTTAGGATAATATATTTGATACTTCGAATGCTTATTTACTCTTATCATTATCCATCAAGCAATTCACCTATGTACATACATACACATATGCATGCATATACATGATTATGTTTAATTGAACAATGATATATATATATATTCTAGGGTAGAACGTATATCAACACCTATACATATGCATGTTTTATCAATTTATAAATATATGTTGGCATCATACTATAAGTTATCCTATATTTGTATAAAGTATATATTTATATTTGATATGCAAATGAACACAAATGAGTAAACACTCTAATAAAAATAATAATATATATTATATTTGTATATATATACGGGTAAGTGCAACAAGATGGTTCCCAAAAAGGGGACTTAAGTGGACAACTTTTTCTGAAATCAGGAAATACTAACCTTGGACATGAAATTGAGGATAGTTACACTCAAAATTTTGAGATGGAACAAAAACAAGGATGAAAGTGCTCCAAGTCTACTTTATTACTAATAATTTATTTTTAAAATGGTTGAGATTAAGGGTTCAAAAGAGGGATGTACACAAATTGGTGTTGTTTTTGTCAGAAAAACATAACATAGCAACTCTTGTACGACCCTCGTATGGTGAACTTATTTTTAGTATTTTTAAAACTGCAATGGTCAAAAGTTAGCTAATAGTATGTAGTTGATACATGATTTTTCTAATAATTTTTTAATGAATATTTGATTTTTTAATAATTTTCTAAGTGGACATTTCTTGAAAAATAGAATTTTGGCCGTGCTACACCTACAAATTTTGGAAACTAATTAAATTTTTTATTTAAAAAAAAAAAATTGTAGAACAGATTCTAGTTTCTAAAAATGTAATTTATTTGAAAATTCGATGAACGGTTAATTTATAATGAAAAAAATACCAAACACTCCTTTTTGGAAAAAAAGGGCATACAAATAAAATAAATTATGGATGAAAGCCTTAACATTATCAGAAAGTGAAAAAAATTACATCGTTGGATAGCTAACAGAGAACCCAAAATTACCCATGTGTTCAATTTTTTTGATATTGAACCACGTGCAATCCTGACGGTGAGCACAAACTCGATTATGTGAAATATGGTAGATTTTTTAAAAACACATCTTTGGTCATTGGGAATGCCCTCCAAGACTCTGGGTTGGTATTCCAAGGCAAATACCAAGCCTAAGGCTTAGTAATTCCCAAAGCAAGATATAATGTGAGTGCACTATAATGCGCTCACACTATATTTCAATTTTTACATGGTTTTGGCTTCTACGGGAAACATGTCAACTAAGACATAATGCGAGCACATTATAACATGCTCATGTTATGTCCTCCTTTATGTTAAATGCAAATATATTGAATGTACACTGATATATGTTTATGTTTGTATGTACATGTATGCTTGTATGTCATGTATGCATGCTCGTATGTATGTATATATGCCTGTGTATATTAATGCATATATTGTATGTATGTAATATTATATCTACACACATATGTATGTATGCTTGTATGGATGTAGGATTATATGTACATATGTATTATACTTTTATGTAGGTATTTATTTATTTCTTTAGAGGGAGGGAGAATTTAGAGAGAGAGAGTCTTGAGAGATGGAGAGGGGGTGGAAGTGAGAGTTTAAGAGAGAGGGAGTGGGAGAGAAGGGGTTGGAGTGAGAGGGACTTAGCTAGGTAGGGTGGGAGGATAAAGGAGGGAGAGAGAGAGGGGGTGGGAGAGAGAGAAAGAGACAGAGAGAAAGAGAGAGTTATGTAGGTAGGGTGCCAAAGGAGAGACTTGAGAGTGTGGGGGTGAGAGGGAGAGACTTGAGAGATAGGTAGTGAGAGGCAGTGAGAGAGAGGAGTGTGAGAGAGACTTGAGAGAGGGTGTGGGAGGGAGTGACTTGATAGAGGTAGAGAAAGAGGGGGGTGGAGTGAGAGGGACTTATCTAGGTAGGGTGGGAGGGATAGATAGAGAGAGGGGAGAGAGATAAAGAGAGTTACCTAGGTAGGTTGCCAGAGGGAGAGACCTAGGAGAGAGAGAGAGAGATATGGAGTGGGAGAGAGTGGGATAGAGTGGGATAGAGTGGGAGGGACATAGAGAGAGATGGATAGAGGGAGCGAGAGTGTGGTAGGGATTGATTGAACAAGAGGTACATAGAAAGAGGGAGATGGTAGATAGAGACAATTAGAGAGGGTAGGAGGGAGGGAGAGGTGAGATGTATAGAAAGAGAGAAAGTGATAGGGGTTGAGGGTATAGGGTTGAGGGATTAGGGTGGAGGACCTATAGCATTGATGGTTTCTAGGGTATTAGGGTTTAAGGTTTGAGGGTTGAGGGAATAGGGTTGATGGTAGAGGGTATTTGGTTGAGGGTATATGATAGAAGGTTTAAGGGTTTAGGGATTAGGGTAGAGAGTTTTCTTTTATTTAATGGTGTAAGGTTTGAGGGATTAGGGTTTAGGGTAGAGAGTATTAAGTTGAGGGTTGAGAGTAGAGGGTAGAGCATAGAGGGTTTAAGAGTATAGGGTTTAAGGGGTAACGGTTGAGGGTTGAGGGTCGAGGGTTTAGGGTTGAGTGTTTAAGGGTTTAAGGGTTGAGGGTTTAAGGGTCAAGAAGGTTGAGGGATTCGGGTAGAGAGTTTACTAAGTGGGTTTAAGCATTGAGGGTAGAGGGTAGAGAATTCACGATAGATGGTAGAGGGTTTGGGTTAGGGTTTAAGGGTTTAGGGTTTGGGGTTTAGGGTTGAGGGATGAAGAGGTTATAGGGTAGAGGTATAGGGGTTGAGGATTAGGGCCAAGGGTTGAAGGTTGAGGATTGAGGAATTAATAGGGGTATAGGGCTGAGGGATAAGGGTTTAAGGAGTTAAGGGTTGAGGGTTGAGGGATTAAGAGGGTATAGGGGTTGAGGGTTGAAGGTTGAGGAATTAAGAGGGTATAGGGGTTGAGGGATTAGGGTTTAAAGGTTGAGGGTTGAGGGTTGAGGGATTAAGATAATATAGGTGTAAAGAGATTAGGGTTGAAGGATTGAGGGTTGAGTGTTGAGGGTTGAGGGATTAAGAGGGTATAGGGGTTGAGGGATTAGGGTTTAAAGGTTAAGGGTTGAGGGTTAAGGGATTATGAGGGTATAGGGGTTGAGGGATTAGGGTTTAAGGGTTGAGGGTTGAGGTTTGAGGGATTAAGAGGGTATAGGGGTATAGGGATTAGGGTTGAAGGGTTGAGGGTCTAGGGATGAGGGTTGAGTGTTGAAGAATTAAGAGGGTATAGGGGTTGATGGATTAGGGTTTAAGGGTTGAGGGTTGAGGGTTGAGGGTTGAGGGATTAAGAGGCTATAAGGATAGAAGGATTAGGGTTGAAGGGATGAGGGTTGAACGTTGAGGGTTGAGGGATTAAGAGGGTATAGGGGTTGAGGGATTAGGGTTTAAGGGTTGAGTGTTGAGGGTTGAGGGATTAAGAGGGTATAGGGGTTGAGGGATTAGGGTTTAAGGGTTGAGGGTTGAGGGTTGAGGTATTAAGAGGGTATAGGAGTTGAGGGATTAGGGTTTAAGCATTGAGGGTTGAGGGTTGAGGGATTAAGAGGCTATAGGGGTTGAGGGATTAAGAGGGTATAGGAGTTAAGGGATTAGGGTTTAAGCGTTGATGTTTGAGGGTTGATTGGTGAGGGTTGAGGGATTAAGAGGGTATAGGGGATGAGGGATTAGGGTTTAACAGTTGAGGGTTGAGGTTTGAGGGATTAAGAGGGTATAGGGGTTGAGGGTTTAGGGTTTAAGTGTTGCGAATTAAGGGTTGAGGGATTAATAGGGTATAATGGAATAGGGTATAAGGGATTAGGGTTGAGGGGTTAATAGTTGAGGGATGACGGTTGAGGGTTGAATTAAGAGGGTGTAGGGGTTGAGGGATTAGGGTTTAACGGCTGAGGGTTGAGACTTGAGAGATTAAGAGGGTATAGGGGTTGAGGGATTAGGTTTTAAGGGTTAAGGGTTGAGGGATTAAGAGGGTTTAGGGGTTGAGGGATTAGGATTTAAGGTTTGAGGATTGAGTGTTGAGGGATTATGAAGATATAAGGGTTGACGGATTAGGGTTTGAGGGTTGAGGGATTATGAGGGTATAGGGGTAGAGTTAATAGGGTTGAAGGGTTGAGGGTTGAGCATTGAGGGTTGAGGGATTAAGAGGGTATAGGGGTTGAAGGATTAGGGTTTAAGGGTTTATGGTTGAGGGTTGAGGGATTAAGAGGGTATAGGGGCTGAGGGATTAGGGTGCAAGGATTGAGGGTTGAGGGTTGAGGGATTAAGAGGGTATAAGGGTAGAGGGATTAGGGTTGAAGGGTTGAGGGTTAAGGGATTAAGAGGGTATAGGGGTTGAGGGATTAGGGTTTAAGGTTTGAGGGTTGAGGGTTGAGGGATTAAGAGGGTATAGGGGTTGAGCGACTAGGGTTTAAGGGTTGAGGGATTATGAGGGTATAGGGATTGAGGGATTAGGGTGTAAGTGTTGAGGGTTGAGGGTTGAGGGTTTAAGAGGGTATAGGGGTTGAATGATTAGGGTTTAAGGGTCGAGGGTTGAGGGTTGACAGGTTAAGAGGGTATAGGGGTTGAGGGATTAGGGTTTAAGCATTGAGGTTTGAGGGTTAAGAGATTAAGAGGGTATAGGGGTTGAGGGATTAGGGTTTAAGGGTTGAGGTTTTAGGTTTGAGGGTTGAAGGATTAAGAGGGTATAGTGTTTGAGGGATTGGGGTTGGGGGTTGAGGGTTGAGGGATTAAGAGGGTATAGGGGTTGAGGGATTAGGGTGTAAGGGTTGAGGGTTGAGGGATTAAGAGGGTATAGGGGTTGAGGGATTAGGGTTTAAGGGTTAAGAGTTGAGGGTTGAGGGTTGGAGGATTAGGAGGGTATAAGGGTTGAGGGATTAGGGTTTAAGGGTTGAGGGATTAAGAGGGTATATGGGTAGAGGGATTAGGGTTGAAGGGTTGATGGTTGAGCATTGAGGGTTGAGGGATTAAGAGGGAATAGGGGTTGATGGATTAGGGTTTAAGGGTTGAGGGTTGAGGGATTAAGAGGGTATAGGGGCTGAGGGATTTGGGTTTAAGGGTTGAGGGTTGAGGGTTGAGGGATTAATAGTGTATATGGGTATCCATCTCTCCCACTATCTCCATCTATCCTCTATCTCTTAATTATTTAAACCTTTAACCCTTAAACCCTTAACTCTTAACCCTCTACCCTCTATCTTTCTCTCTCAGTCTGTCTCTCCCTCCCTCTATATCTCCATCTCTCTCACTATCTCTTTCTCCCCCTCCCCCTCTATGTCCCTCTCTCCCTCTCTCTCCCTCTTTCTCTCCCACTCTCTCTTTCTCCCATTCTCCCCCTCTCTCCCTCCCACTTCATCTTTCTCCCACTCTCCCCTTCTCCCACTCTCTATTTTTCCCACTCTCCCCCTCTCTCCCTCCTTCTCTATCTCCATCTCTCCCACTATCTCTTTCTACCCCTCTCCCTCTCCCTCGATCTCTCCCTCTTTCTCTCCCACTCCCTCTCCCTCCCTCCCTTCCTCTTTCTCTCCTACTCTCTCTTTCTCCCACTCTCCCCATCTCTCCCTCCCAATTTATCTTTCTCCCACTCTCCCCTTCTCCCATCCTCCCACTCTCTCCCACTCTCTCTTTCTCCCGCTCTATCTCCATCTCTCCCACTATCTCTTTCTCCCCCTCCCTCTCTCCCTCCTCCTCTTTCTCTCCCACTCTCTCTTCTCTCCCTCTCCCTCTCTCTCTCTCTCTCTCTCTCTCTCTCTCTCACACACACACACACACACACACACACACACACACACACACTCACCTCCATCTTCTCTACTATAAGGGTGCAGGGGAGAGATATAGAGTTAGGATAGAGGGTATAGAAAAAGAGGGAGAAAAGAAATATATTAAGAAAACCATATTTAATATAATGTGTGTGCGTTTTGAAGAAGTAGAGATTTTACAATTTTAGGAAGAAATAATGTGCTCACGTTATAGTGTGAACACATTTTTAATTCCACTAAAAATGGTAAAAAAACTCAATATACCCATGATGTCAAGGCCCACAATCTATATATTCTCCTAATTTTTCATGTGCTCTAACAAAAAGTAGCTTTTTAATGATGTTGTGAAGTGTGCAAGCATGTTTTTCACATTCCATCACCTTTTCCATGATCTTTCTACCACGTTTTCATGAAATAGAAAAGTTTCCACATTGAAAGACATATAATACCAATTGAAGTTTGAATTCCATTGAAAACTGATATACAATTGAAGTTTGGAGGGGAACAAGATTTTGAACAAGTCAAATTGTTGTGGAGTTTGAAGAAAGAAGAAGCTAAGGCTACATAATTGGGTTGAACTCCTCCCTTTGAAAGTCTAGTTATTTAGGTATGTGAAGTATTTACACATTTTCTTTCATTCTATTATGGCTTGCTTTCATTTTTGTTTGTCATTATAAACTTATGTTGTCAATGCACATTTTAAATTACACAATTATATACACTTTCCAATTATGACTTTAAACTTGATGTAGAGCATCTACCAGGATCCACAAATCATCAAGGGTGTTGCTAACCCATAACATAAATTGAAGAAGATCAATGAAAAAAATCAATCATCTTTTCATCAAAATCGTTCAATTTCACTTGATTTCATATTTCCACAAAACATTAGAACTTGGTTTCAACTCTTTGTTAGACTCAAAAAATAGATTAACCATCATAAAATTGATTGTAACATAGCATAAAGCTGATTAGAAACTCATGACCATTCAATTCATTCATGATTCACTAATTCAAGAACTCAATGTTGCAACTTACATGGAAAAAGTAAAAAAATCATGGAAGGTAACTACCAACCTTTATCCAAACATCCAAGACACTATAATCAACATGTTATTGATTGAAATAAACCAAATACACATTCCAAATATCTCACCAAAATTCATTCTTTGAGCATGCTTACCCTTGTAGTATTCAAAACCCATGGTGAAGGGGAACCTACTACCATGTTTCAAAATCTACTTTGGTGACAATATGTCTTAAGGTCTTTGGGTGAGTTCAAGAGTTTTTAGATGCTTTGTCTTGGACAACAAAGTTTTCAATGTTAGCAATTTTTAAGACAAATGAAGGTTTTGGTAGTAAATAGGTGGTTATAGGTTGCTTATAGGGTGTTTATAGGTTGGTAGTTAATAGGTGGTTATAGGTTGGACCTTCAAAACACCTTTAAAATCTTTAAAATAACTGATTACAATCAACTAGGTTCCTCAAAACATCAACTAATGATTATGTCATTCACAAGTTGTCTTAAATCTTCCATAATGGCACCATTGTTTACAAAAAAAAACTATAATTCTTAAGGCACAACCAAACCATTATTTTATTAAGAAATATTTTTTTGAGTTAGTACAACAAAAATGAAACCTTTCAGAAGTCTTCCCTTACACACAAACTCAGTTCCTTTGTTGATTGTCCACATTACTAGTAGCCAAGCATCTGCAAACTGCCACATGTATCTCCCAAACCATGCATAAAATTAAGACTATGATACTCATTTTGGACACTCATTTACCTCATACAAAACATATTACAAGATGGATATTAAGTGCTTCAGATAAAATTCTTGTAAACTAGTTGTTTCAGTCTGAGAATAAACCTAACTAAGCCTTAGTGCAAACAGGGGTTATTGGTTTTGCTACCCCCAACTCAAAACCCTCATAACCAATACATAAAATAGCTTTAATTTGACCTGAACAAGCTTATAAGTCCATTAGAGTTTCATTTCCAAACACATTTTCATAAATCCTAAGCTCTAAGCTTCACAATTCCCTGTTTTACCAGTCTGAACATAGTTTTATAGTCAAGAAAAAAAAATTCTTCACACCTTAGTCCTCACCATATGATTGGTAACCTTTGAAATATGAAATTAAATTCAAAAAGGATTTTTTACACCAAAATTGATAACTTTCACCAAGGAGAATGGTAGAAACAAAATTTCTCAAGTTCATTGTTTACCCTAACAGACGATTTGATAGTTTTAGAGAAAAATTGCAATATATGACTCAAATGTTAAGAAAAATGGATGAAAAAAATTGTATGTGGGAGGTTATTGAGTGTGAAAACACTTAAAATAATCCAACCAATAATTCATTCTTGTAAAAATTTGTACAAGAGCCTAAAATAGTGAAATTTTGAAGAAAATATAGAAAAATAGTGTGTTTATTCATTCAAAATTAGATATTCAATCACCCACAATTGTACAAATGTACATAAGGCCTTATAAAGGCATTTCATACATGTATTATCAACTTCCAAGTGCCTCCAAGTGAAAATAATCCCATATATGACCTTTCACCTTCCCTATTTCACATTTTTTGTAACTTTTCACAATTTTGTCTTTGTGCAACTTCTGGAAATAGTGAAAACTTTAAAAAATACACAGGAATTAAAAATTAAACCTCCTAATGTTTCCAATACATGGAAAATATCTTTAATTACCCTCTTACAACATGGAGATACCCAAAATTGAATCAAATTTCAAAATGGAAGCATAGATTGTCAAGGTGCTCCTGCACCACAAACTTATCAAACACTCACAATGCCATTACACTCATTATGATTGTAACATACATGATATTTATCTTATTTCCTTTCAAAATCAACTCCCCCAACGTATCTAACTATTTTGGTAACTTCTTAACTAACTTATCTCTTCACAACTTTGCCAGAAAATGCAATTTTTTGCAAATGTCCATGCTTCCATTTTGAGCCTATGTTGCAATCATGCCATGCCACATTACCACTTTTCTTTAAGGAATTTTGGATTGAAGATAATAATGTCACATTTGTCTATGCTAGGTTAAATTTTGTACAGGATGATTGTAAGTATTATTTAAATGAATCCTTGAATGACATATTTTTCAATTAACTTGAAGGGATACATTTTTTAGGAACTAATATTTGTCTCACTACCATTGTATAGATAAAATTATCTGCCATGCCAAAGAAAAATACAAAGAGGAAACTAATAGATGAAGAGAATGAAACCTTCAAAGAAAAGGAGAGAGTTCAGGTGACAGCATATCTTGAAAAGAAGAAATTGGAAATGATTGACGAAAACAAGCCAATTGAAGAGGAACCTCAACTGTCAAAAAGAGAATGGGAATTGGCTGCACAAAAGGTATGAATGTGAAAGTGTCGTTGTAAGATAGATTCAGATACCGTAGTTGGAGACACACCCTCTATGATAAGTAAATATGAAGGGACAATATTAAGCACAAGCGAATATGGAGGGACACCATCTAGCACAAGTGAATATTGATGGACACCATCTACTGCAAGTGAATATGGAGGGACATAATCTACCTCAAGTGAATATTGTTGGACACCATCCAACACATCTCAAGATGAGAGTACATCATCACTTGGATTTGATGAAGAAGGTATGCCATCATCCCCATGTGAACCTCAAGGTATGTCTTCTTCTCCACCCTCGATCAAAGGTATGCAATCTATCCCACCTCAATTAAATATTGATGAAATTCCTAATGTTGAGATTTATGTACCTAGGAGAACACCACCTAGAATTTTATGTAGAAAACCAAAGTATTTTATTATATTGATGATGAGATTTTGCAGCACATGGAAGGTAAGATTTCAACACACACTTGTAGAAGATATGCTGATAAGATTTGGGAACGATTCTTTGAAAGGATAAATGAGACTGTAAGATGTCAAATATTTGTTGAAATGATGTGGGGTGTAAAGTATAGGAACATGATGAAGACTCTTGGGTTGAGAACATCGAATGCATTGAGTGAAGACACTATTGTGAAGAATCTAATTGATGCTTATGAGAGTGTAGGTAAGACCTCACGCTCAAAGGATAGTAATGTCACCCGACATGTCATTACATTGACTTTGGTAAGGTGTCAAACAAAGAGAGATCATCTCTTTAGAAAGACGAGTGAACAAATGGGAATTAGTAGAAAAACTTTATCAAGAGCCATTCAAAGGCAGCAAAGAATTGAGGGTAATGATTCAAATGAATTATGGGCATTCTTGGGGAGACTGTCATAAAAAGATAAAGAAGTTATCAAAGCCTTGAGAACACTAATTGAAGAGTATTGGAAGAATAACACAAGGCCATCTTCGAATCAAAGGGATGTGGTAAGAAGGAGAATAAGTAGTTGGAATCATGAGCCACATCCAAATAATTTTTTTGATATGACTCAAAACCAATTTTTTCAAAAATTTGAAAATGATTATCCTCAAATTAGTATTTCTCAAAGATTTTTTGAAATTCTTAAACACTTTTATGTCAAGATAAATCACACACACACTACTTGTTTTTGTAGACTACATATTGAATTTTCTAACCATTATGATGTTTATCATTTTGTATGAGTAGATTTGCATACTAATGATGTTTTGTAGGATTGTGGCATAGAAGCCTCACAAAAATATTCAAGAGAGTTCTTATCAAAAAAATAATGTGAAATAGAGGATGGCTAGATATTCTATAGGATAGCATGCTTGGATGGTTCATGTGAGTGTTGCAGTGGCTTCCAGCGTATGCCAATATGTCAACATATGGAAAGTACAAATGAGGTGGGACAAAAACTAGTAGAGTTTGGGAAGTATAAAATAGTGGCATATGCTACAAAAGATGAGTCTTAAGAAAAAATGTGTGATTTGGTTATTGAGAAGATTCTAGTGTACTAGTTTATGTCCATGTTTCAAGATAATATACTATTTGAGTATGCAATGAATACCTGTAGAGCCCAATGGTTGGACATGCAAGGACACATTTCCAGTTGGAAGCATAATATCAGTGGTTGAATTTGTGAAGAACTACACTCTATAGCCACAACGTGAGGTGTAGTCACAATATTACAGCTCCACACAGGTTTCAATATTAATGCACATAGCATTCAACCATGCATTTGATAGTACAGATGACCAAAGGAAGGTGTTGAGGGAGTACCAATTTTACATTAGTGATCATCGCACACATTCTCTAGAGGTCGTGCAAGGTTGCTTCCAGATGTTCTATAGTGGTTTGGCTTAGAGGGGCATAAAATACGACTGACATATAATATGGTCTGATAACTATGCAACACAGTTCAAGAACTCATGCATGTTCTACTGGTTGTACAGGATGCATGTCATTATAGGTGTTCAATGTATGTGGAACTTTTGCATGGCTGGACATGGAAAGGGGGAGCATGATGGTGCAAGAGCATGCATGAAAAGAGAATTAGAATGAGAAGAGCTAAAGTATAAAGATAGTGCAAAGTTGATAGATGAAAAATCAATCGTCAAGTGGTTTAATGCTTTGATGGGTCCAGGTAATGAAGGTATGTCTTCAGTTCACATATTTTTTTGGTTGATGGATGATACTAAAATTGCAACATATGAAGACTATTGTACAGTAATAGGATCAAGTGAGGTACACTCTTTCCTTAGCTCAAATGCAGGTTCATGGATTATCGATACATGAAATATGGCATGCTTGTGTTCTTCATGTACAATGCAAGCCTGGAGTGATCGTGAGTCAAGGGAGTGGGTTGACAAATGGTTGACAAGTTATCTTAGCCCACTTTGCACGTATCACCCTCTGATGGCATTGGAACTTAAACAAATGGAATCATCAATCAAATTTGACCACGTGTTAGATCTAGTTCAACCAGGTGATATATCTACTTGCTTAGTTGTTGAAATCTCATATCGTTATCTCAGTTTGTACTTATTCGTAATGTTGACAAATTTCAAGATAATTTTTGCACATATCAATGCAAGGCATGTTTATGCAGTTATTGCAGATGAAGACAATGAAGAGGGAACAAATTATTACTTGTGTTGTTGTGTTGAGGCCAAAAATAAATTGGAGGCCCCAGTTATAGATGGAGAAAACATCGAATACCCTACAAGCTCAGTTATGGTTACTCAAACATGGCTTAGAAGGTACCCACATTCGAGTGTTAAACATTGAATATTTTAGGACTTTGACATGGATCATAAGATTCTTCATTACTCGAACCTTGTCATGGCATCCAATGTTTGTTTGACCAAATATGGGGGTAGACCTTTGAACAAGACCTTGTGGAAGGTCTATGAGTCTGACCATGAGAAAATACTTGACACAATAAAGAGTAGAGCAGACCTGGATGGTTCGTTGGATTAATTTGTAAGTATATTCACATTGGTTATTATTAATTTATACTTGTATGCAGATTAATTTATTTGATTCCAATGCTATCATCTTTTTTTACTTTGCGTATTTGTAAGTAACATACTAAACAGTAATTGGTGTCCCCATGCAAAAAAATGCAGATATATGAGCCATCCAAGAGAATGTTAGCCAGAAAAGAAATGCAACATCCTTATTTTGATGATCTTGACAAATCTCAATCATGATTTTAAGCCATTAGAAAAGTGTGTGCAAAGCTTGGTGAGGGAATTTCAAGTTATTCATAATGAGCACCTATGATGTAGACATTTAAAGAGATTTTTGAGTGTTGTATGGTCACGTATAGGTTTTCCATGCCCTAAGAATTTTAGAGTGTGTATATATGTGTTCTAATTCACTTTAATTTGATTTTTTTTCTTAATTCTTTGTTTGTAGGGGAAAACAACGAAAAATAGTGACTGTCTCAGTTTTGTTGAATCAAGTGTTTGAGGGGAAACTTATGATGTAATAATCAATCCACCTGTTGTTTGACACTGTATCTCATTGGATTGATTGATAACATGTTAGAATAGGTGTGTAAATTCATTTGGGAATAAGGAGTGATATTTATATGGCATTTTTGTGACTGTACTAGGTCTAAACAAGGGTTTTCCAACATGAAAATGAGGAACCAAAGAAGTTTTTTTTATAAATTAGTGCCTATAAGGACTTTGTGAGGGTTTTTTGAGTCTATTTAGAGGTATTGGAAAAATTTTGGGGCATTGGGTCGATTGGAGGAACCATGGAGTTGATTTTTCCATTAAAACCCTTAGGAATTGCATTGGAAATGAGGGTTTCTGTAGTGGAAGTCTAATTGAGCATGTATGGTCCTAAGACCCAGGAAATATTTTGTTTTGAAACACAAGTAAAGAATTTTTTAAGGTTTGGAAGTCTGGTGTGAGGATCTAAGGGTGGTCTCTCTGAAAAAGTGGCCTAATTAGAGGCCTAAAACAGTGAAAAGTCCAATTTCGAGGCACTCGGTCCAAAGAAGATGTATCTGGTTTTCCAGTATGTTGAAGGTCCCTAAAGTGGGTATTTGAATCAATGATTTTTTTTTGGAGTTCTTTGGGAATTTTTGGTCAAAATATTGAAAAATGAGTGTCCTAGTGCTATAAGGGCAGCTTGTTGTTAAAAGGTGAGTTTTGATGATTTTGTTGAATCTGACTTAGAGAATGAATTAAAATAGTTAAGTTGTCATCATATGCATGTGGAGGAACTTTTTCAAGGTCTTGGTGGAGGTTTGTAGTTGTTTTGAAAAATTGAAGGTTGAATCCTTTGAGGGTGAGTTGATGTCTACAAAATTGATTGCATAGTGAAGATGAGTGCTTGGCTTAGACTTGAAGTTTCTATTCTTGTGAGTGATATCCATATTGGCTTTGCATCATAATGGTATCAGAGCAAGGAGCAGATTTTGTTTGCATTTTGCAAGTTTAAGAAGAGGAAATTTTGACAAGATGCCTCCAAAGAAGAATGATATGGCTAAAGATATGAAGGAGATGAAATATAGGCATGCAAGAGAACTCAGAGAGTTGGAAGAGAGAATTATAGCCTTGGAGACAAAAAAAATAAGGGAAGTGGAATAGAGTGAGACAAAAGAAGAAGAAGATGAGGAGTTTGAAGATGTGGAGGAAGAGCTTACTCTAGAGGATCAAAGAATTGCAAAGTTGCCGAAGGCAATGAAGACTGGCAAGCCTAAGGTAAAAATTGTTGTTCCTAAGTATGGCAGTAGTTTAAATGATGAAGAACTACTTGATTGGATTTCTGAATTAGATAAAAATTTTGAATGTGATGAGATTCCTGAAGAGCAAAGATTCAAGATTGCAAAGACTAAGTTGCAGGGCTATGCTTTGGTATGGTGGGATTACTTTCAATCTGAGAGGAGGAAGCAAGGAAAGTCTAAGATCACATCATGGGACAGGATGATATCAAAACTCAAAGGTAAATTGTTACCCAAGGATCACCAAGTTCAGTTGTTTAAGAGATTGCAAAATTTAAGACAAAGGGAGATGGATATTAAGTCTTACACTGAAGAGTTTTATAAACTAATTCTAAGATCTGGTCATCATGAGAATGAGGATGAAAAATTTGCAAGACAAATGAGTGGTCTAAGGTTAAACATACAAAATAAATTTTTTTTGGGTAACCCTAGAACTGTAGAGGACTGTTATCAAATGGCAATTAGGGTGGAGGAGAAAATGAAGAGAAGGCAAGACAAAGTGGCAAGACGAAGATGCAACACTTCTAGAGGAAGAGGATTCAATCCTAATTTCAAGGCTGACAATGAGAGTCAAGGAGATGAGAAGAAAGACCAAGATCAATCTAATTCCAGAGGTATATGGAGAGGTTTAAGAGGTGGATTTAGTGGAGGAAGAGGCTCCTACTAGTTCTCAAGGAGATGCTACACTTGTAACCAGCCTGGGCATCCAACCTTCAAGTGTCCTAAAAAGAAAGGCTCAAGCTCTTATGGTGGAGAGAGGAGGAATCAAATAGTGAATGAGGATGAAGAAAATGTGACTTCACCTATAGTGAACCTTACATCAGAAGTTGGAGAGAGTTTGATGATTAGGAGAGCATTAATCAAGGTACCAATCTCCGAAGAACCCCCACAAAGGAAATCACTCTTCGGAATCAATTGTAAGGTACAAGGTAAGGTATGTAGGATCATAGTGGATTTAGGTTCAACTGAAAACATGGTTTCTTGTGAAATGCTGAATAAAATGAATTTGAAAATAATTCCTCATGATTTTCCCTACAAGGTATCTTGGCTAAGTGATGGTCAATCATTGTTAGTGAATGAGAAAGCTATTGTAGATTTTCAAATAGGTGAGTATAAAGACAGTGTTATTTGTGACATTTTACCAATGGACTGTTGTCACCTACTCCTTGGAAGATGATGGTAGTATGATAGGTGTGCTAGGCGTGATGGGAGAGAAAATAAGTATACCATAAGGAAAGATGGCCATAGGTTTGTTTTGACTCCACTTGTAGAGGATGTGAAAGGGAAATCCAAAGTGATTATGTGTGGAAACAAGGAGCCTATACATGTGATAAGGGAAAACAAACATTTTGTTGTTGACAATTGTTCTAAGGCTGAAAATGTAGAGATAATGGATACAAAGCTAAATATAAATAAAAAGAAGGTAATGACAATGAACTTTAAGGATAGTGTGATGATAGGGAGCATTGAATCCCCTATAGTTAAGGGTAGAGGTGAAGGACAACAAAAGTTTGCAGGTACAATGATTGGAAAGGCTGAGAAGACAATGGTAAAGCAAGTTAATGGGATAGTCAGTAAAGGACAAGAACAACAAGGCCTTAAGAATGGGTACAAGCATGAAGGTGGGAAAGAGAAAAATAAAAATCAAAGGGTTGCTAACACTTGTTTGTATGCAGGTGAAAAACACAGTAGTCAGAGTAAAGGTAATAGACTGGTTGCATGTCTAAGAATAGAGGAAAGGGTAAATGCACATGTGGTCACATTCCAAAATGATAATTGTATAGGGCAGGGTGTAAGTCCAGTTTATGTGAATCAGTGCAATGGTTTTGTGAACCAGTAGAGTCTTCATGAAGCATGGGGATAGTGGTATCAACAACCATTCATGAGGCATGAGTATTTTCTAGGGGGGGTGTATGGTGCAGGAGCACCTACACCACATCATCAATTTTTGATTGTTTGAATGAATAAGTAGGGTAATGTTAGTGTCTTTAAGTTTATTTTGTCTAATAGGTTCTAAGAGACCAAGAATAATGTAAATGGAGGGCGTTTTGTGTCCTAGAAGTCAATTGGAAATCATAGAAGTTGTAAAATGTTGACAAAGCGACATTACCAAACAATTGTAATTTAAGGGACCAACTAATCCCAAGGTTAGTTATGGATGTTGGATTGAAGTCGGTTGTTTGAAAATGCTTTGAAATCCTTACCAAGGCTCGAAAGGGACTGTTGGAGAAGTTTTGTAACAAATTCATATAATAAACACCACAGTTTTGAGCAATTTTTTGGTAAAAACACTGTTTTCTTGAGATTTCTGAGTGTTGTATGGTCACGTACAAGTTTTCCTTGCCCTAAGAATTTTAGAGAGTGTTTATATATGTGTTCTAATTCACTTTCTTTTGATTTTGTGTCTTAATTCTTTTTTTGTAGGGGGAAACAACAAAAAATAGTGATTATCTCAGTTTTGCTGAATCAAGGGTTTGAGGGGCAACTTATGATGTAAAAATCAATCCACCTACTATTTGACATTGTATCTTCATGGATTGATTGATAAAATGTTAGGATAAGTGTATAAATTCATTTGGGAATAAGGAGTGATATTTATATGGAATTTTTGTGACTGTACTAGGTTTGAATAGGGGTTTTCCAGCATGAAAATGAGGAACCAAAGAATGGTTTTTAAAAATTAGTGCCTGTAAGGACTTTGTGAGGGTATTCTGAGTCTGTGCAGAGGTATTAGAATTTTTTTTGGTAATTGGGTCAATTGGAGGAACCATGTTGTTGATTTTTCCATTAAAACCCTTAGGAATTGCATTGGAAATGAGGGTTTTTGTATTGGAAGTCTAATTGAGCATGTATGGTCCTAAGACACAGGAAATATTTTGTTTTGAAACACAAGTAAAGACTTTTTTTAGGTTTAGAAGTCTGGTGTGAGGATCTAAGGGTGGTCTCTTTAGAAAAGTGGCCTAATTAGAGGCCTAAAACTGTGAAAAGTCCAATTTTTAGGCACTCGGTTCAAAGAAGTTTCATATGGTTTCCCAATATGTTGAAGGTCCCTAAAATGGGTATTTGAATAAATGAATGGTTTTTGGAGTGCTTTGGGAATGTTTGGTCAAAAGATTAAAAAACTAGTGTCCTAGTGCTATAAGGACAACTTGTTAAAAGGCGAGTTTTGAAGATTTTGTTGAATCTAAATTAGAGAATGAATTAAAATGGTTAAGTTTTCATCATATGCATGTTGAGGAAAATTTACAGGGTCTTGGTGGAGGTTTGTAGTTGGTTTTAAAAATTGAAGGTTGAACCCTTTGAGGGTGAGTTGATGTCTAAAAAATTGATTGCATAGTGAAGATGAGTGCTTGGCTTAGAATTGAAGTTTCTATTCTTGTGAGTGATCTCCACCTTGGCTCTGCATCAGAAACACATGGAATCACTTTGAGCTACATTCCACCAGATCGATCCTTTAAGGGTCCAATGTGCAAAATGGCTGCAAACTTCAACATGCTATTACTCGGAGACCGTGATGCTTCAAAATTTCTCGTCTGATCCTATAGGATAGCGTTGGGCCCCTCTGCAAAAACAATCTCTCAGTTTTGGCTATCTCAGAGTGGTTTTCCCATGGCAACGGATTTTAACTTGACGGAAAAAGCATCAAATGCAAGCAATGCAAAGTTGCAAAGTGGTGAAACTTTCATTCTACAACTTATGTGACCAAGTGCACTATTCCAACACGTCTGAATAGGTATGTTTATGCTAGGAATGGTCCTCTTTCACACCGAAACATGCAGAATCACTCTGAGCTATGTTCCACGGGATTGATCCCTTAAGGGTCCAAAGTGCAAAATGGCTGCAAACTTCATCATGCTATTAATTAAAAACTATGATTCTTATAAATTTATCATCTAATCCTATAGGATCATGTTGGGCCCCTCTACAAAAACCTCTCTCAGTTTTGACTATCTTGGAGTGGTTTTCCCATGGTGGAAAATTTTAACTTGATGGAAAAAGTGTCAAATTCAAGTTGTGCAAAGTTACAAAGTGGTGCAACTTTCGCTGTGCAACTCATGTGACCAAGCAGACTATTCGATCACATCTGAATAGGTATGTTTAAACTATTCATTGTCCTCTTTTGCTTCGAAACACACGAAATCGCTTTGAGCTATGTTCCACCAGATCGATCCCTTAAGGGTCCAAATTACAAAATGACTGCAAACTTTAGCATGCTATTACTCGGATACCGTGATGCTTAGAAGCTTCTTCTCTGATCATATAAGATTTCCATGGGTCTTTCTACAAAGAAATCTCTCAGTTTTGGATATCTCAGAATGGTTTTCCCATGGCAACGAATTTTCACTTGGTGGAAAAAGTGTCAAATTAAAGTTGTGCAAAGTTGCAAACTGGTGCAACTTTCACTTTGCAACTCGTATGACCAAACTAACTGCTCCAACACATTTGAATAGGTATTTTTATGCTAGGAATGGTCTTTTTTCACACCAAAACATGCCAAATCACTCTGAGCTACGTTCCATCGGATCGATCCGTTAAGGGTCCAAAGTGCAAAATGGCTGAAAAATTTAGCATACTATTACTTAGATACCATTATGTTTAGAAAACTCTTGTCTGATCCTATAGGATCACATTGGGCCCCTCTATAAAAAGCTCTCTCGGTTTTGGCTATCTTGGAGTGGTTTTGCCATGGCGGCATATTTTCATTTGATGGAAAAGGTGTCGAATTCAAGTTGTGCAAAGTTGCAAAGTGGTGCAACTTTCACTATGCAACTTGTGTGACTAAGCGGACTATTCCAACATGTCCAAATAGGTATTTTTATGCTAGTAATTGTTCTCTTTCACACTGAAACATGCGGAATCACTCTGAGCTATGTTCCACTGGATTGATCCCTTAAGGGTCCAAAGTGTAAAATGGTTGTAAACTTTAGCATGCTATTACTCAGATACCGTGATGCTTAGGAACTTCTTGTCTAATCCAACAAGATCATGTTAGGACCCTCTTCAAAAACCTCTCTCGATTTTGGCTATCTCAGAGTGGTTTTCTTGTGGTAGCACATTTTCACTTGATGAAAAAAGTGTCAAATTCAAGTTGTGCAAAGTTGCAAAGTGGTGCAACTTTCGCTCTGCAACTCGTGTGACCAAGCGGATTGTTCCAACACAACCGAATAAGTATATTTATGCTAGGCATGGTCCTCTTTCACACCGAAACACATAGAATCACTCTGAGCTACATTCCACTAGACCGATCCCTTAAGGGTCCAAAGTGCAAAATGGCTGCAAACTTCAACATGCTATTACTTGAATACCATGATGCTTCAAAAATTCTCGTCTGATCCTACAAGATCGTGTTGGGGCCCTCTACAGAAACCTCTTTTTTTTTTCCTATCTAAGAGTGGTTTTTCTATGGCAACAGATTTTCACTTGAGGGAAAAAGTGTAAAATTCAAGTTTTGCAAAGTTGCAAACTGGTGCAACTTTTGTTCTGCAATTCATGTGACCAAACTAACTACTCCAACGCATCCCAATAGGTAGGTTTGTGCTAGGCATGGTCCTCTTCCATGCCCAAACATGTGGAAATTATTTCAATTGTGTTCAACTGAATTGATCCCTTATGATGGCATGCAAAACACTGGAAAAGAGAAACATACAAATGAAGGTTGAGAAGTCCAAGTATTCCACATAAAAAACATATGATCATTGGTGCAGAGCACCTTGTTCCTCCATTTGATGAAGAAGGTCTAGTTCACTGGTTTTAGTGATTATCTGATGGTGAATAGGTTGGTCAATAGGTTGTTTTGGGTATTTTGAGTATGCTTTGTCTTGAATAAGGTCAATTAAGACCATTAGATATGTTTTAGGGTGATTTTTGGGTCTAGTGATAAAAAATGTGAAAATTTCAATCTTACACTAGAAGTTGTCTTTGTAGATTTTGAAGGAAAATTTGTGAATTTGTATATGATTGTGAAGGAATGGAGTTTTGTCGATGTAATAAGGCTATTTTTAAGCCATTTGTGTGGGTTTAGAGGTCATTAAATGTACTCATTAGGTTGGAGGAGTCTAAAGTTGCAAATTTGTAAGTTGCTTAAAGTAACAAATTTGAAATGTAATGGTTACTTGTTTTCAAAGTTAGTTTTTAGTTAGTTGAGGGCGTTGATCAATTAGAGAAGGGTGTAAAACACTATGTAAAGCCTTGAGAGTCTTGAATGGAGGTTGTTGATGAAATTTTGGAGAAGATCTAATAAGAATTATTCACACTATTCTCTGTTTTTTAGATTTTTGATACAAACTTGCTGATCTCATACTTGGTATGACCTCCAACTTTCTTGTATGGTCCCAAGGCTGACATGGATTGAAAAATGGTTGATTTGGATTTCTTTTGGTGGTGGTTTGGTGCAAAACCATAAAGGAATAGGAGAGTTCTTATCGTTGAGTCAAGTGAATGTTGGAGTCTTAGTGGGCATATTTGAGAGTTGTGTCAAATCACAACTTGGTTGAACCACTCTGCATCACCAATGGTTATTTGCAATTCGAAGAGTGATTGGGAGCATGTTGCTTTGTTAAATAGACCTATTCAGGGGTCTAGGACAACATTGAGTCCATTTCTTATTTGTATTATAAATTATAACTTGCTTTCTCCAGAGTCCATTTCGTATACAAGAAATAATATTGCAAAAATTTGGCATATAAATCTTTTAATAGTGATTCATCAAGAACATATTGGAATATTTTTAGGAATCATTTCATGGAATGCCAATTGTAAACGTGTTTTTTTTCTTTTAGATAAATTTGTTTAGCAGCAATCAATTAATATTCAAGACAAATCATGAAGGACAACAATGATCAATGTTAGGGCTAACTAATTAATAATTATACACGTGAATAATTCAAGCATGTACATGTCAATAAGGGAAGCACAAGTACTCAAAAACACATAAGCCTAAAAATGTATTCACACGAATTCATAGTATACATAGATTAATACAAAGTATATGCAAAAATACAAGGTATATGCATGAAAACACATAAGCCACAAATTATACATCTGAACGCATGTAAGTCACAAAGTATACACGTAAGTTGTAAAGTATACACTTGAATACACGTAACTCATATCTATTGAACCATCAATTTAGAATGCAAGTATGGAAAAGCATCGATAAAAGATATTTGTATTTACTAAATAGCCATGTAGGCATACATCAATATATGTACAAAATAGCCATATAGGCTTACAAGAATCCCATATAGGCATACAATGTCAAATATGTCCAATAAAAAATATGTACAAAATTGATATGTAGGCATACAACAAAGGGCTCTAGAATCAAAAGTCATTGCTCTCCATGCCCTAGAAATAGATTATTTCCCTTTCCTTTTTGATCGGATGGTGATAGGTCTATCACTCATTTTTGTTGTGCTCGAGGAGTGCTCCTGCTCCTCCTCCTAGGGTTTAGTTCATGGTGAAGTTTTAACTGTTACAATAAGAAGTAAAGACATGAATATATTGAAATTGCATTATAAAAAATGATATATCTGATAAAATAATCACTTACCACCATCTCATGATCTCTCTCCATGAGGGAAATATTCTCACACCCATGCTCAGGTATTCTCAAGCCTTGTATAAACCATACAAATAGAAATTAAACTACGTGAATCAACAATGGTTTGATTTTTCATTAACTAACATCTATAACAACAAATGTAAATTGAAATTTACTAATTTTCTTCATACCTCTCCTGTCAAAGCCATCAAGGATTGTATAGAAGATGACACACCAATCTCCATTTCCCTCATCACATTTGTAGGTGTTTCAGCTTGCAACATCTGAAAATAAAACAATAAATTATTCAACGTAATCAATGATGTGCATATAAACTACACAAATCTATTAAGTACTTGATTCATTAATTAAACTCTTTATTATATTACCTCCATGTAATTTTGATTAAATCCACAACCACTAGGAAGTGTTCCATCAAAACCTCCAATATTAGTCTATTCAACATTCAAAATTGCATATTAAATTACCATTCGTAAAACAATGCTATTAAAATGCAATAAATTTATAATTGTTTACTAGTTACATACCCCAATGATAGGTGTACTACAGAAATAAGTTGGTGGGGGGATGGTGTATCCAATCTCAACACTGTGACCTTGCAATTTTATTAAAATCATAAAACATTCTTAGTTAATCTTGCATTTCAAAATCAAAATTTAATAAATTAAATTCAATGAACATGCACTAACTTTTACTTGACTATCAAAGCCATATGCCTCATGAAAACTATCAGGTGCCTTGTCCATCTCCATAGATGCAAATGGATCTTGTGTACCAGTGTCCTGAGTGTCAGTGGGGTCATATAAACAAGTAGCCCTGTAAGATTGACACACATGTGTTCGAAGGCCACCACTCGAAGACTCCCCTAGATGGCACTATAGAATAGGGCTAGTATGATGGATGACACTCTAGGTCAAACTATTGATCGCCTACAATATCTCTACATCAGCACTTTCCTTCATGACAAAAGGCATAACAACATGCTCACGAGGTGGCCTAGCGAGAGCTCGTCTACCTTGCCACATAGGATCCGGCTATGCACCGGGTCTATCCTGAGCTGACCCCCCACCTCTCCCCTAGAAATCCCTCATATCATAATAATTTGGGATTTTGTTCAACATAAACTCACTGTATAGTTTCCTAAGGAAATATTGCAGGACCTCGCAATTGTTGCACGGTGGGTAATCAAAGACCATGTACCATCTATCATAAAATTGGTCACTAATCTATTGGTGGTGGCACCAATGGATAGGAAACCTCTTCGCATTGAGGGTAAGATTTTGATTTGTATGTTGGTTAGTGAATAATGAGCACAAATCACCCTTTTTAATTTTTAAATCCTTTACGTATTTCTATGATAGTTTATTTGCATAATAATCCCTAGCCGCATGCCTCCTATCTTGCCATTCAGTTATTTGTTTGCTAATTGAATCTACATTTTGTAACACATATTTCAATGAATTTTATAGGTTGATTCTCTATGTGGTTGAACCATTTGGATCACTCAACCTACTAATCAAATCATCAATTTTCATTTTGTTGCTCTCAATTTCACTCATTAAATTTTGTTGAGTTCTAGGAGGGGGTTGAGTGATTGGTGGAGGAGGTTGTTGTTGTGGTTGATTTTGATCTTGAGGATTTGGTTGATCTTCCTATTGAGGATCTTGAGGGTTTCTAGGTTGATTTGAATCTCCTAAACATTCAAACAAATATATATCAAATTCAACCTGAAACTAACTAATTCAAAACAAAAACCATATAATCCTTACCTCTCACACTTCCTCCTCGTCATGGTGCCATCGTTATGAAGAACTAGCAATTTTTGGTGAAGAAATTTGTTGAATTTATCCTCCTAGAACACGAGCATGAAGTTATGGGGGGTTTTGGTCGTGGCTACAAAAAAAAAGTCGAAATAACAATGACAGGTTTTCACTTTTTTTTCTTTTAACAAGAAATAACACAAGTGCATTATAACACACTCGCATTATTGGTTTTTTATTGTCGAGCCTCAGGCTTGACACAACAAGCCATAACGTGAGTGTGTTATGGCTTTTCAAAATATTTTTTGAAGGGTGTCCACAAAATGGCTACCCATTTCCATGCACCCACCCATACACACTCCTTTATTAATAATTCATGCTTATGTGTTTATTTGTATATATATAATATAGCAACATGATTGTCAAATGATCTATTCTATATTTGAATGATTATGACCTCATGACTATATTCTCACAAAAATCACTACAAATATTTATATACATATATGTATAGCTTATACATATGTAATTATACTCATATGGACATCCCATTATATCCATCATACGTGTATGCTAACATATGCATATATCCAAAATACTCATTTCAGCCATACCATCAAGCACAAAATGATAAGGAAGAACTTATAAGTTCCAAATAGACACCCAAACATGCATTCATTAGTAAACAAGGAATTTACTAATGTAGACACATCAAACTAAGGATGACTTACCAACTTCCCACTTTTATGTCTAGACTTAAGCTTTCTATTGTGATTGTGTGTATGCTCAGATAGTTTTTGTTACCAGTTGCCTGACCAAGATCTTCTCTTGAGTTATACTTCCCCTCCACCTAGAGGAATGAACATTACCTGTAGCCACTAACACATGCTCATGACAGTTAGTTATTCACAAAATATGTAGTATACGTAATATATCTCCCAAGTTAGACTATAAATTCACTAACCATCAATTTCACATATATGCATTTCCTCATATAAATTTTAAATGAAATAACATTGAATTCATAATGCATTAATAACATAGTGCAATAAAATTAATTCATCCATAGAATTCACATTTACCCTACATAGTAATAGTAAATAGTAATTACATATTTGGGGTGTAACACACCCAATAGATAACCTAAACTTTCATTGCCTCAAAGTGGGTGTGCATTTTTGGACAAACAACTTAGAACTAATGAATGCATTAGTAAAGGAATTGTTTACTAATGAATGCATGTTTGGGTGATGTTTATCTATTTGGAGCATAGAATTTCTTCCTTATCTTTCTATGCTTGATGGTATGGTCGAAATGAGTATTTGGGATATATTCATAAATGCATATATTAGCATACACGTACGATGGATATAATGGGATGTCCATATGAGTATGATGACATATGTATAAGCTATACATATATGTATATAAATGTTTGTTATGATTTTTGTGAGAATATAGTCACGAGTTCATAATCATTCAAATATAGAATAGAACATTTGACAATCATGTTGATATATTATATATATATATTTGTATATATATACAAATACACACATAAGCATAAATTCTTAATAGAGGAGTGTTTATATATATATATATATGAATTTAATATATATTATTATTGTTATGAGAATGTTTACTCATTTATGTTCATTAGTATATCAAATATAAATATATACTCGATATAAATATAAGATTAAATTATAGTATGATGCCAACATATATTTATAGATTGATAAAACATACATATGTATAGGTGTTGATATATGTTCTACCCTAGAATATATATATATATATACTTATACTTATATATCTTTTAGCAATGTATAAATATATGTTGGAATCATACTAAAGGTTATCCTATATTTGTATCAAGTATATATTTATATTTAATATATGAATGAACACAAATGACTAAACATTCTCATAACAATAATAATATATATTATATTTGTATATATATACACACACTCCTTTATTAAGCATTTAAGCTTATATGTGTATTTGTATATATATACAAATATATATATATATATATATATATATATATATATAATTTAGCAACACAATTGTCAAATGATCTATTCTACATTTGAATGATTATGACCTCGTGGCTATATTCTCAAAAAACTCATAACAAACATTTATATACATATATGTATATCTTATACATATGTCATCATACTCACATGGACATCCCATGATATCCATCATACGTGTATGCTAACATACGCATATATCCCAAATACTGATTTCAACCATACCATGAAGCACAAAAAGATAAGGAAGAACTTCTATGTTCCAAATGGATAAACACCACCCAAACATGCATTCATTAGTAAACAAGGCCTTTACTAATGTAGACACATCAAACTAAGGATGAATTACCAACTTCCCACTTTTATGTCTAGACTCAACCTTTCTATTGTGAATGTGTGTATGCTCAAATACTTTTTGTTACCAGTTGCCTGGACAAGATCTTCTCTTGAGTGATACTTCCCCTCCACTTGGAGGAGTGAAAATTTACATCCAACCACTAACACATACTCACAATAGTCAGTTGTTCACAAAATATGCAGTATACATAGTATATCTCCAAAGTTAGAATATCAATTCAATAACCATCCATTTCACATATATGCATTTCCTCATATAAATTTTAAATGAAATAAAATTCATTCATAATGCATCAATAACAAAGTGTAAGAACATTAATTCATCCATATAATTCATATTGCATCCACATTCACGCTACATAGGAATAGTAAATAGTAAATACATATTTGGGGTGTAACACACCCAACAAACAACCTAAACTTTCATTGCCTCAGAGTGAGTGTGCATTTTTGGAAAAACAAGTTAGATCTAATGAATGAATTATTAAAGGTCTTCCTTACTAATTAATTCATGTTTGGGTGGTGTTTATATATTTGGAACTTAGAAGTTCTTCCTATCTTTTTGTGCTTGATCGTATGGTTGAAATGAGTATTTGGTATATTTGCATATATGGATATATATATGCATATGTTAGCATACACGTACGATGGATATAATGGGATATCCATATGAGTATGATGACATATGTAAGAGCTATACATATATGTATATAATTTTTTTTTATGATTTTTGTGAGAATATAGTCACAAGTTCATAATCATTCAAATATAGAACAGATCATTTGACAATCGTGTTGCTATATTATATGTATATATTTTTATATATAGACAAATACAAACATAAGTGTAAATTCTTAATAGAGGAGTGTTTATATATATATACAAATATAATATATATTATTATTTTTATGAGAATGTTTACTCATTTGTGTTCATTTCTATAACAAATATAAATATATACTTGATACAAATATAGGATAATTTATAGTATGATGCCAACATATATTTATACATTGATAAAACATACATATGTATAAGTATATATATATATTCTAGGGTAGAACATAGATCAACACCTATACATATGTATATTTTATCAATGTATAAATATATGTTGGCATCATACTATAATTTATCCTATATTTGCATCAAGTATATATTTATATTTGATATACAAATGAACATAAATGAGTAAAAATTATCATAACAATAATAATATATATTATATTTGTATATATATACACACTCATCTATTAATAATTTACGCTTATGTGTGTATTCGTATATATATACAAATATATATATATAATATAGCAACACGATTATTAAAAGATCTATTCTATATTTGAATTATTATGACCTCTTGACTATATTCACACAAAAATCATAACAAACAGTTATATACATATACGTATAGCTTATTCATATGTCATCATACTCATATGGACATCCCATTATGTCCATCGTTCATGTATGCTAACATATGCATATATGCATATATCCCAAATACTCATTTCAACCATACCATCAAGCACAAAAAGATAAGGAAGAACTTATAAGTTTCAAATAGATAAAAACCACCAAAACATGCATTCATTAGTAAGCAAGGCCTTTACTAATGCAGACACATCAAATTAAGGATGACTTACCAATTTCCCACTTTTATGTCTAGACTCAACCTTTCTATTGTGAGTGTGTGTATGCTCAAATAGTCTTTTCTACTAGTTTCCTGATCAAGATATTTTCTTGAGTGATACATCCCCTCCACCTGGAGGAATGAAGATTTACCTACAACCACTAACACATGCTCATGAAAGTCAGTTGTTCACAAAATATGCAGTATATGTATATATCTCCAAAGTTAGAATATCAATTCAATAACCATCCATTTCACATATATGCATTTCCTCATATAACATTTAAAAGAAATAAAATTCCTTGATAATGCATCAATAAGAAATTTCAAGCACATTAATTCATCCATAGAATTCACATTACATTCAAATTTACACTACATAGTAATAGTAAATAGTAATTACATATTTGGGGTGTAACACACCCAACAGAAAATCTAAAATTTTGTTGCGTCAGAGTGTGTGTGCATTTTTGGACAAATAAATTAGATGTAATCCACATGGCATTAATGTTCAAAGCTTGATCCACCCCTTTTTGTTTTGTTTTTGTTTTTCTATTTATCTTTGGGAGTCTATGTTTGTGCCTTGTTCTTTCTCTTTATATCATTTTTGTGTGTGTTATTTTGTGTCTATGTTGGTTTTTCATGGGATCTTGATCTTGGGAGCTTGATCATCCTTCTTAATTATTGTTGACCTATCTTATTGGCACTGCCACACTTCAACTCTGCTTGATGCGATTTTTTCAACTTTAGTGTGACTTGTAAGAAATTTCCTCCTCTTACTAAAGTGGGGGCTAAATGTGGCAACAAAAAAGGTATCTCTCTACATTTTCATTCTTTTTTGGGCCCTCCTTTCTAATTTGAGCTTAACGTTGCCTTGATTTAGTGTTGTAATGTGTTTAATACATTCACATTAGGTCTTGGGCCCTTATAAACTAAATAAACATAGTTGTGCCTTATTTAAGGTGTTGTAAAGTGTATCCTAACATTTTGACACTAATCTATGGTTTTCATTATTAATTGGGCTTCTTCTATGTCTTATTTGGCCTTATTTTATATTTGCAAGCCTTAATTAATGTATCTTTTTGAGGATAATCCTGACATAAACCAATATTAAATCATGATTCATGTGTTTTTGGATTGTATGGCCCAAATTTAGTGATTTGAGACTCATATTCCACCTTGGGTGTATGGTTCCCACCTATGTTTTGAGGCCCCAATCTAGATTTCATAGCAATCAAAGCATTTCTTGAAAAAAGTGTCCCAAAGCCTAGCATAATGGGAGTCATATGCCACTTCTGGTGTATGAGTCTCATGTGGCTTAAACTTAAATTAAATTCAAATTATTGGTAGGATTTTATTCTCCTAGATCTGATGTTGACTTGCAGTGTCATAATCTGAGTAAATTTGGCATAAACAAGTATAAATATAGGGTTATTTCACTCATTTTCACCTAAGACTTTCATGAGAGAATTCCTTATAGAAAATTTGAGTTCATGAGATATTTAAAGTGTTTACAAGAGTATTCAAGAGTCTTCAAGAGTTGATTATCAAGTGTTTTTGAGCACTATTCAAGTATCGAGCATCATGCCAAAGTCATCATGCATCATGTTTGTTTTTGAGATAACATTTGTGATGTAGGGTTTTATGATTCAAGAAAGCATTCAATTCAAGATCTATTACATTCAAGAAAGAGTCAAGATCTGCATCCATTAGAACCATTTCATACATGTTTTTTGTATTTTATTTCTACGATTTGGTGAATTTCAACATTACATTTTGTTCATTCATCATTCCTCCTTTTCATTTTATTTCATTTCAAGGTTTGATTACCAAAATGGGGTTTGACCAAGGAAAACACCTTTCTACTAACAAAACAAAAAAAATCCCTCTCTTTAGTGTGTGATTTGTAGATCTAGGTAGAAAACATATCAAAGAGTGTTGATGGGTGTTTTGGTACACTTTCTCAACACAAGCGATGCGTAGGTGCACCACCTCTCTTGAAAGGAAATATCCAACACAAGTTGTTGAAAATTACACCAAGGTCTCTTGGGTGTCAGATCATGACTTGCATAGATTCCTTTAGTTGATGTTTGATGTGATCTTGCTAGTAATCACAGGGTAGAATTCTAGAAGTTAGGCTAGAAGGGAATCATGTCTGCAAATGGAGTTTGTAAGATGGAAAGTTGTTGTACGTTTGTTGCAGGTTCAAACAACAGTCTTGAACTCCATTTATGATTTAAGGTTTGTCTTTACAATGTGCAATGAACCTTATCATAGGTTACTTACTAAAAAAAGGAAAAAGGGTAGGGAAGAGAAGAGGTTCTTGGACCTGCAACTGCTAATGAATAGTGATCATGGAGGTCTCCACTATGGACAACTTCCTTAAAATGAAATTTCACTTAACCAAAAATTTCACAGTGTCATGAAATTTGTGCTATCTTCTAAGGATTGTAGATATTTTACCATTCATTCACCAAGTAAATGCATGAACAAAGATAAAATTTTAAAGGAAGCTTCAAATTTAAGTCCAGACTAACTTTACACAGCCATCTACCAGCAACAAACAACCAAAAGTATGGACAAGGAAGACATATACAAAACAAAAATCTTCACAACCATGGAACAAAAAAGTAAATCTAATTAAATCACCTAAGTATGAGAGAAGAATCATGAAACATGCAAAGAAATTCAGAAATCCACCGAAGTCAATGTATTCCTATTAAAATTTCTATAGCATGTCATTACAACAACTCAACTCTCTTGAAAATGAGAGGAGGCCTCTATTTATAGTGTCCCAAAAGTAGAACATGTGACCAAGATTCACTATAACCAATGGTTCTACCTACCCCACAATATATTTCATTTTAAAATACAATTTTGTCTTTTTCCGTATTTTTTCCTCTAGTGGAAGCACTATAGCATTTTGTCTTCTAGTTGATTTCTCTTTTGTTGGAGCTATTATGTTAGAAACTCTTCATCAATAATAGGGTGGCCTTCTTGCTTATTCAAAGCAGCATACTCCATGAATTTTAAGATCACCTTCTGGAGCTTATCAAACCCTATAATGTCGGATCACAACACTTGGTAACTCCATTCTTTGGAATTATCAACGATCTTCTCCTAGTCTTCATCATACTTGGCGATGTGGTCCCTAAACAACTCAGACTAGGTGCAGGCTCAAGTGGACAAACTCATGAAATCAGTAGTAATCTCGCCTAACATTCCATCTTCTATCCTCTTTTGGAAATGAGGTCTTACCTTTTCTAGATTAATTTGGGCAATAGGCACATCGTACCCTATCATTAGCTTTAAATACCGACTGCAATCTACCTAGACCTCCTTGGCCCAATCAATATCTAGATCTACCTTTTTGAGCACCTGCACTAACCTTTCTTTTTGTTCTCAAAGTCTCACTTCCAAACATCCATCAGCTAGTGATCATCCTCTTTGAATGTAAACTCCTTCTCCAAAAGGTCATTTGGTAGCTTGAGGATAGCCTCAATATTTCGGTAGGTAGACTCATACTTCCTTTGGAATTTAGTGTGAATTTTCCTTGTACCCTCAAGAGACTTTCATATATCCAAGAACTTGTTCATTGTACAAACAATGTGATTCATGCCCATGTTTCTGATATCCAAGACCTGCCAGAACTAACCCTCCATAGTATTATCCAAGTTCTTTCTTTTCTTAATCTTGTCTATATGTTCCTTGGATAATAATTGTGGTAGGGCCAAGGATGTGGTAGGCTGTTCTTCTGTTGATGACCACTGTTGGATGTAAGCTATCAAATCAAGCACCTATCCTTTGAGCTCTTCTTTCAAAACTTTATCCTACTAAATTAGATGCACCACCGTGGTGAAGGATTCTTGGAGGTGAGCTACCTTTTTTTCCCTGGTGGCCACCCCCAAGTCGATGGTGGAGATATTATAACTTATTCCTTATTCTCCCACCATTGGTGTAGCTACCTGCACCATTCTAGATCCAGAGGCATCCATCATTACCTTTGATCTAATTTTGGGCTTCTTCTCCTTCTTGATGTTGATTTAGGCTCAATCCAATATAGCCTCTAGTCTTGTCTTTGGGTCTTTTGGAGCGAGAGCCTTCTTCTCCAGTTTCTTTTCTAACCAGTCGGGTATTAAGGACCTTTCCTTGGGTGATTCTTACTTATCCTCCTTTTCATCCTCTTTGACTTCAATTTCTTTGTCATTCAAAGCCTCTTCCTACTCTGTCCTCATATCCTCTTTGTCCTCATCGGAGTCTTGGATGAACACTGTGCATTTGATAGGGACTTTGATGAGCAAGCTTTCCTTGGGGTTATCTTCCTCTTTAGCATCGTTTTCTTCCTTTTCTTCATTGTGCTCATGCTCCTCGGGATGTTTAATCTCTAGTTTTTCATGAATCTCAGCCTCTCTTTCAGGCTTATCTTCTTCCCTTTTCTCCTATTCATCATGAGGGGTCATCTCCTCATCATTTCTAGATTCATGGTCACGTTCTTCCACTAGAGATTTATCACCCTTCGCCTCGATGGTAGCAACCCTTTCTTCATTAATAGGCTATCTTTCAGCCTCCTTATATTATATCTCTTGAAGTTTCTTGACCAGCTCAACATCAAGCTCAAGATCAGATGTTTCATCAATAATCTTTGTATCTAGGCCCTCACCATCATCACCAGAGGAGTCATAGGCAACTTCATCAATTACTCTATACTCATAAATGGAGTGCTCATGATAATCATTTGCCTCTTCTTCTAACCCCTTGACTACCTCCATTTGTTGTTGTCAGTCCAACTCCTCAGAAATCTACATGGTGGCTTCCATTGTGAGTGGCTCAGTAGGAGGAGGTGCAACCAAAAGATTGGTTTTAATTTGAGCAATTGCAGCCTACATAGCTGGGTTTACAAACATTCTCGAGAGCTCAGATGGTACATTTTTTAGATATCTGACAAAAGATTCTGGAAGTGTATAGGTATCATTGTTGCAATTGTGGATGTTGGAGGAGAAAATGATGGGGACATGGATGATAATGAAATTGGAGAGGCATTGGCTGAGGATGAATCCACTGATATGACCTGCATGTTGGGAGAGATCAAGACAAGGTGGATAGTGATGTCCACCATAGGCGGAGAAGTAGCAACTTTTGTGTGTGGGATAAGCGGGGTGGTGGGGACAACAACAGATGAAATAGGTGGATACTTCAGCTAATTAGCCTCCCTCTCTTCTCCCTCATGGAGTGGATCTTCTTGAAATACTAGCATCTCAATGACACTGTCTGATCTCTTATGTTTCTTGGAAGGTTCATATTCCAAGACCTTTCTAGCATACACCTCTGGGTTGGACTATTGTTCATCATTCTCCTTTCTCTTCCTCAAATGAATGGATGGAGGGGATTTTGATTTTTCTCCTGTTGAATTAGCAACAGCCCCACCATTAGATCCATTTGGCTCACTTTTGAGCCCCTTGTATTTCAAGATGACCCCTTGTTGCTTTAATCAAGCAACTTACTCATCAATGGATGCCTTCGTTCAAGCCTCAACAGGCTTGGTAAGAATGTCGAGGTCATCGACCTCTTGCTCATCCCAATCAATCAATGGTAGTGGTTGATTTTCAATGGCATTGTACTTGGGGTCTATCATAGTATTTTCATCCTCTTCTAGCTAATCAAGTACCAAGAACAGGTTCACCTTCTTTACAAAGTATGCGGTTAGCTACATATAGTACCTTATTCACACTTCAAATTCATCTTTACAATTGGCCCAAGAATATTCAATGCTATGAAGATTGGCATACTATTGTCCAATCACCTTTCTGATACAACCATATGGATCCATCTACAGTTTGGCCATGTGGGATTTGAGATGATATTCAGTCAGCTCCTTCTCTGAATCTTGGGCACATTGGGAGGTATAGAGCTCATACATCCCTTGGTTGAGTGTAAGGGGATAAGGGATCCCTACTAGATGCTTCATGCTTAGAATGGAATGAATGTGTCATAGCAGCCGAGAGAGCTCCAACAATATTATCGGTTCATTAGGATACTAGGGTAGCTTGTTTGGTCTTTCTGAGAATCCTTGGGAACAGATGTATGCGAACTTAGTATATTGAATGAATAGAAAATAATACTATTTGAGAAAATCTTGATCACTATTGGAGACTCTTCTCTCCAAGTCACCCCTGAGTAGTCTGATGATGTAAGCTATGAATGCATCGTTCACCCTACAGTAGTATTTCTTGAAATTTATGAATTTCAAATAGGGGTACCTATCATAAGCCTTGAGCTCTCTATCAGGCTCTTCATTTGGAGCTCTGAATAAACCATTGTAGTGCCTCCTTTTGGCTAGTGAATATACCAGGAAGGAAGTCATATAGAACTTGGAGGTCTTTTTAACATTCATGAATTGTTCATGGAAGCAATCATTGATTATCCCTCCCCAATAAAATGTAGTGTCCTCTTTGTGAAGAATTTGCTTGACGAAGTAAACCATCCACTCTTGAAAATAGGTTGTAGTAGGGAGACCCATTACTCTTCTCAGTAGGGTGACTAAATTGTGGTAGTCCTCGAAGAAATTGCTGTGAAAGAGCTCCTGAGGAACTTTTGCAACACCGCTCCTCTTCTCCTTAAGCCAATATTGATTTATAAGTTTTTCACACTTCATGGGGTCTTTGTCCCACATTTCCTTGCACTCCTTGATAGTAGGTAGTTCCATCTACCCGAAGATAGGGATATGAGAGTTCTTCATTATTATTGAGGCTGACATGTTAGCCAACACATTCCCATCCCTATCAATAATAGTTTTTATTTCTAGCTGATATGCTTCCCTGCAAGCCATCACTAGTTCGAGGACTACCAAAGAGGGAGGGAAACCTGAAGCTTTAGCTATCCTGCTGCTTTTGATTAATCTTTCACTTCTTTTTTTGAGGTTGACCACGTCTCTCTATATGAAATCATCAATTTCAACATGTTCGATGTTGGTGTCGATGTTGGTGTCAGACATATCCTTCCACTTAGTGGTAATTCTAGATTGAAGTGGTGCCCCTTGGAACTGATATCTCATTTGATCCTTATTTTCTTTTCCTTGTGGGGCCTTTGCAGTTCTCTTTCCTTTGTCCTTTTCTGCTACCACCTCCAAGGCTTTTGCACTTGATTCCAAATATCTTGCAAATAGAGGTAGGGTAAGCATAATCAAGCATGATGACACAAAAGGTTAGCCAGATCCTTGCAAAACATTGTTAGATTGGATAATTCATCATTCAAAAAATTGAAATTACCATTAGTAGTTCACTAGAGGGAATTTGGATGATCTAGGCCACAGAGGCCGGACTTCCTTGGTCGGAATGTTGTTTGAAGGGTGAACAGGGTAGGAAGACCTGGATGGTTTCTCCTGACCTTTGATTTGGATGATTTGACATGTTCATGTGAAAGAGGGTCCGATTTAAGCACATGGGTCAATGTTTGTTTCCAAATTGGAACGAATTTGGATCATTATTAGGGCACCCAAAACCATGAAGAAGGGAAGTTGTCTAGTGTTAGGCATTTGGAAAAGCCTTGAGAAATGACATTCTAAGGGCAGAGTTCCAAAGTTCAGAACCCGCAAGGCTAAAGGATGTGTGATAAAGTTTTGTAACTTCTTTAGTCATTTGGGTGCTTTGACCATAATGGTTGGGAAGTTGTTGGAGGATGGACATGAGAAATGGTGAACCACAGATGAAAGTCCAGTGGGAGTGACCCAGCGGACCAGACCCGAGTATGAGTTTCACCTTATGTTTCCCTCATTGAATTCTTGGCAGTGACTAGATTGTCAAGGCCTAGAGGTAGGAAGGATGGCCCGACTTTTCTGCCTTGGATGGCCAAAACATAATGGAGTCCTGATGGCAGAAGTCTGGCAATTGGGGTCTGTTGAAGGTTGAGGACTTGAATTTTTCAATTATCTAATTCTTCACGGAAGTGAGAGGTTTGCGACCCAGAAATCAGAAAGTAGTTACCCTAAGACTGTTAGAAATGAAAAAATAGCAATGGTGGCTCACGATTGGAGGTCCATAAATCGAGACCCAAAGGGCACAAGGATGTTTTAATTTTACTTAGCAAATCCAGCATCAAACTGAAGGTCGAGCACTGAGGCTCGAGCGGATGGGGCAGAAATGCTATTTGAAGCAGCAAAAAAGGATGGGAATTTTGAAGGAAGAGTTCCTGAGTCTAGAACCTGCAAAGCATCCCGCCATTTTAGAGCTCAAAGCTCGTCAAGTTTTTAAGGATCGAGGCAATGGGAAGGCCTAGGGCCGAAGGGTGTTGTCACTCTTTTTGAACAAAAACATCGAGGCGAAGTGATTCCATGTTTGATTTTAAGTGTTTTGATGGATTTTCTTAACATTCTAGCAGATGGGTTTTCCATTTCAATCCTTCCTTTATCAAACTCAAACAATTATATCCCTTTTCATCTATCACCTAAGCATGAAATCATTGAAAAAATGTGATAGGAGGTTGGATGGTGGACTTACCCTGAGAACCCGATGAATAAAGTTGGTGAATCCTCAAAGATTGGAGAAGGGAACTCTCGAGGGTGATGGCGATGAAGGCTAGAGGGTCGTTGTTGTCTTCTGATCTTCCTGACATGTGAAAATGACATGTCGGTGCTATTATTTATACCCTTAAGTGTAATAAATGCATCTAACTAAAGAAGTTATGGAAGACCCTAAGGTTGGTGAGTTTGACATTTAGGATGGCGGTGGGAGGTCTGTAACCTAGAGGCTAGAAAGAGGTGGGATCATGGCCATCTAAAAAAATGCTATGTGGGAAGCTGACATCAAAGAAGGAACCGTGATCCAAGGGCCAAAAAATATGTGGGATGATGGTTGTAGAAATGGTGAACACATGAAGAAATCTTGGGTAGGGAAACCTGGTAAACCGGGCTTGGAGAGTCTAAAGGATGGTCAGTTTCAACACAAGTCAGTCAAATAGAAATAAGAGAGCTGAGCTCTAGAGGCTGGGAGGATGCAAGCCAAAGGTTGTCTGAAAGAGAAGATCCAACAAGGAAACTTGACAAGGGAAACCTGGAGAGTTGGGCTCGTAAGGTCCCTCGGCCACAAGCAGAGGGAAAAGTGACCAAGGAACTCCGAGAGGACACAAGACTTAGTAAAATTTGAGGGGGTGAAACATTGTCAAACTAAGATGAAACTTTAGAGGCACACTGACCATCTAGGACATCAAAATGGGGGTACACAAAATGAGGTAGTGATGAAATGACCCGACAAGGTGAAAGAAAGAGAGGGTCCCTGTTCTGAATGGGGCATGTGTGCTGAGGGCACAACAAGTGGCAGCTCTAATTAGAGAACACTCATGAGAATTCAAGGGGTAAGTATTCATTGAAGACTCAAAATATCTAGTTTTGTAGACCAAGGGTTGATATCCAAAAGTGAACTAGGAGAATGAGATCCTTAGTTGAATCAACCCATGAAATGTCTTAGAAGTATTTATAGTGAATTCATTCCTTCCCTCAGGAACAGTGACAAGAAGCAGCTAATTAAATAGGAAAGTTGTAATGCCCTACCACACAACCCTAGAGGAAGTTGCAAACAACTACCTAAATAGGATATTTTTTTTTTTTGTTTAAGTACAATAATAAGCAAGTTCACTACCCATTGCCAACAGCCTCTAAGGTTACAAGATAGAGGTTATATAGAACCTCAATAAAAAACATGAATTAAACCATATCATTTATTTACTTATGAAGTTAAGTGCATACACTCCAAATAGAATAATTACATCAAGCATAAGAGATAACTTTCATTTTCTTTAATCTAGTTTAAACAATAAGATTACATCGCTCATTCCCCGAGTAAGGTAAGTCCAACAACATAAGTTTATAAATACAATTTCCACCTCGATATCAAATGAGGGGTAAAATGATACAAGATCAACTGAAATGAAATAAAACAAGAGCTGATACTAAAACAATGAGCTCTCCAACTGGAATTCTCATCCACATGAACATGAAGAAAGAACCCAACGGATTTAGGTGTACGCTACCCAGCCAAGTGGAACCCAAAGGCCCACCCCCTGTGCTAGGAGATAGTAACTAGGAATCCTAGCCAAAACCATCTACCTCTAGACACAGGTTAAAACATAACCGAACCAACTGAAAAAACCAAACACATGTACAACACAACTACAACTCATACACCATGCAAGTAGAGCACAAGTACAATTCTACATGGTTACATTGCTTCCATATATAAAGCAGATCAAGTATGTTACAAGAACCATACACATAACAACAAGTACAAACTATGGCCACATCGGGTATGTTAAAGAAACCATACCCACATAATCAAATACCAATTTTTGTCCTAGATAGAGTGTCATCACACAACTCATCATGAGTTACCCACTATAGATCGTCAGGATGGTGGCCTCAAACTGATACTCGACCCTCATACTTACTAATGCAGAATCAAATACGTTTCATACAAATAAGATAGATGACCTTGCCGTCCCCGACCTTCCCACTCATCCCAGTCCTAACCGAGCACTTGCGTCCATGAGTGAGGTATAATTATCTTTTTAGTGCAAAGTACTACCCAAACTTCTAAGTACATTGATTTAGTTATCACTTAATTACACCACTTTCAAAGGTTACCCAATCTTACCTCTTTCGGGCTTTGGCCCCAAACGGAAGCCACTGTTCTACTTGACAACACACATGACATCCAAACATCAAGGATACAAAGTGCAACAAACAAGGTATTACAACCACTCCAACTCTAGGAGGAAACCTAAAAAGAAACTTACTCCAACACTGGAGGCAACAAACCACATAACAAGGTCACTCCTTTCTCAGAAGACACAAAATGTCCTTGTTCATAGAAACCGGGTAAATAACTGATAACTTCCTATGCACTACCCAAGAAATTCAAAATAGGTTGACAATATGACACGACAACCCACATAACAAGGACCCCATCTGGAAGACTTAACAACCCTTCTAACAAATTTTCCCCAGTATGATAACATAAGAGATTACTTTTAAACAAGTAGCTTAATCAAAATTAACTCTACTTCGAATTTCCTAAATCCACATCCTCATTTGCATTCAGTACTTACTAGCCTTAAGAAAACTAAATTGAATATTGTCTCTTTAAAATGAAAGATATAATTTCTAATCAAGTGTTTAATTTCACTAATTATTTCAATGGTAATAAGTAATCCTTTATTTTTCTACATTTCAGGCTATAATGTTTAGAAATTATGATAGGTTTACTGCAAAATAAATTATTAAATAATTATGATACTAAATGCATTTCCTCTTAACATTTAGTAATGTAGTACATTAGATAACCTAAATTAAATATGCCATTTCAATGAGGGAGAGATTAATACTAATCATTTTATTTCCTTATCAGTATTTAAATACATGATAAATTAAAAATAATTATCTCATCTAATTAAACATATTCCTTAAAAACAAATATACTGATCTAACAAAATTTAATCTTTAAAATCAATATAATATTTTGTCTATAGTTTAATATGAAATTTTCACAATTACCCTTAAATCTTGCCAACATATTAATATTAATATATATATTAATATTATAATATAATAATACAAAAATTATATATATCATAATATTAAAATATATATTAATATATTTTATTTTTTTTGATTAAAAAGAAGCAAAGTTTTTCAATCCGCACGTCGGTTCGGGTCATGCGCCTTGACTGGTGCCATGCGCCATTCATTGGGCGGTGGCTATGTGAATAGTCATCCCCACTATTGGAGGCGGCTGTGTGAACAATGCTTCCAATAGTGCAGTGGTTCTTCCCACAACATCGCGGGCGGAGGGGAGAGGGTAGCAGTGGCGGCAGGAGAGGGGAGGCCACGTTGGGCACGGCTCCCTTCCCACACGCCTCCCATGGGGTGTGGTGGGGAGGTGAGCCCCCAACGACCCCCAATCCCTTTTTTTTATTTATTTAAAAAATAAAACAACAAAAGAAATAAGGGTTTCAAAACCCTGCGGAAATTTCTGCAATTTGGCTCGGAAATGAAATATTTAAAACCATTTTTTTGATAGCATAACCTCATAATATATATATACAATATATATATATGTATGTGTATATATATCTGTATCAGTATATATATATATATATATATATACATGTGTATATATATTTTTATATTTTCAAGAGGGATTTCCAAAATTAATTGAGAAAACCATACATAAAATGATCATTTTTAGGCAAGAACACCAATTTTCTTGAGAACACTCAAATGGAAATAGGGGTTTAAGAATTGAAACAAAATTTGGCATAAAGTTTTCACCACAATACAGATCTTGAGTTTCCCAAAAAGATTTTCAATAACAAACAAATATATAAATATAATTTTCAAAACAACTAAATTTACAAGCATGAACCTGGTTTTCTTTTCTTTTGAGTTGGGAAGATCCAAAATGGTGCTCATCCTCCAACCTTGCTTCCAACTTCAATTCCACAAATTTTGACAACTCAAATCCAAAAACCCACCAAATTGAAGAATTCTTCCTCTCTCTAATTCAATCTTTTCCAAAACTCCATCCTTCAAAATTGTGAAGAAAAAATTCCATAATAATGAAAATTCCCCAAAAAATCCATACAACAACCCTCATAAATTTCTGAAAACAAAATAGCCAAAATATCTCAATTTTCCAATTTTTTTAATTCAAATTTTCAAAAATGAAATTTAATACATTTTCTTTTAATTTTTTTCATTTCTCTCAATAAACAATAACTTCAAAATAAATAACTTACTTATTTCAACATCATAAATTTAATTAATTAATAAAATAGATTTAATCAACGATTAAATTATTTATTAATTAAATTAAATTAATAATATAATAAATTATGTTTCAAAATAATTCCAGATTAAATTAATCACAACTTAAACACATTAAGCCATTCAATTACCCAATTTAACTTGCAATCAAATAAAGTCAAGGAAAGATGATCAACATAAAAGCAACATAACTTGACTAATACCTGATGACACACTAAGACTAGGGTGACGACGTGGCACGAAAAACCTAGCTACTATCTCCCAATCAAATACCATTGAGAATTGAACATGCTCCACCCCGTGAAACGAGGTGAAGTCGATGTCCTGTACTTGTCAACTTGAAAATCAAGTAAACAACAACATATAATATAAACAACATAAAATACACACCGTGAAGAGGAAATTCCGGAATAGCAGGGTGCTCGCAAGCGAGTGATGTGATATTGTCCTCTTCACCATTACAATGTAGCTAACTAAAAATTCTAACATACTAATATAATTTAAAGCATAAAACATCTTTAATTCGAACATCTATAATGCTAGTCCCAAAACATGTCATAAAGATAACATCATATTAAAATACCATCATATCAAACGATAACATTAATGTCCCTTTATAGATAGTGATCAAAAGGTAGCCAAGTACCATAGTCAAGGTACTAACATAAAGTACACATAAAAGGTATCTGATTATCCAGAAACATATCAATGCAACATAACAACACAAGGACACACTATCCAACCAGATGGCAAAATAGAGGGGTATTACAAAAGTTACATAAATCATCCAACCACCAAAATTAACCTGGCCATTGCCCCACTACCAGTTAGGCATCCATAGCCCCGATGGAGTTGTCATTGTGACCTCATAGATATTTCTCTACTGTCAATCGAGCATCCATAGCCCCGATAGAGTTACCAGCACACCCATACGGTTGCTTGATTTCAAAACTTTCTTTCTTCCTTTCTTTTAGATTTTTCTTTCATTATTATATTATTTTGCTCAACCATGTAAGAATTGAAGCCTACGATAGGTTTGAGAACCATAGTGGTCACTAGAGAGGACTTAAGATTTTTTCACATACCACATTATGATAGCTACTATTGCACAACCCTTCAAAAATAGTTAACATGTGTTTTGTGCAAGATCTAAGATGAATGTAAAAGGATTCAACTAAGGATCAAGTTCTAGAACAAAGTTCAAATGAGGAAGCCATCCTTTCCTAGGCGGCTATCAAAGACTAATAGTCGAGAATGAATGTTTATCCAACAAACACTAAGAGCGGGCAGCAAAGTGAACCATTCATTAAATGAGCATGACCACCATGGCAGGAATGGAAAGCCTCTCAACAAAAGAACAAAATACTGGGAGATGAGAAAAATAAAGCAACATAGAACAACACAAATCAAACCAAAGCAACCTATTCTAACCTATGTACAAATATTTACAAGAATAGTTCTACATGAGTTTAGACTTGGAAGTAATGCTTTAAATGTTTCCCATTGATAGGCACCGAGACATCCTCACCAGTTAAAGTTTTCAAACGAAAAGAATTGTCTCCCAGAATTTTAGATATTTGGAAGGGGCCAAGCCAAAGATTGTCGAATTTGTTGTGTCCCCCTTTCTTTTCGTGGCCCTTGTCCCAACATAGGACTAGATCTACAATTCTAAAGGCCTTAATTTTGGCTCGACAATCGAACCACCTCTTGACTATGGCATGATGCTTGGAAAAAATTTCTATTGTGTGATCTCGTATTTCTTCTAATTGTAAAAGCTTAGCTAATCGAGCTTCTCTGTAGTCTCCTCCATAATAATCATTGATGAACTAGAGTGTGGGAATTTTTAGATGTATCAGAAACATAGGCTCCAAGCCATAAACTAGATGGAATGGGGAATTGCTGAGGGTAGCCTTGTGATGGGTGCAATCTGCCTAAAGGGTGAAATAGAGCTAGGTATGCTAGTCCTTGGCATTCCTATGAAGTAGCTTCTTAATCATAGTGATCAGATTTTTGTTGGTAGATTCTAAAAGGTTGTTTCCCAAAGGATAGTAATTGGATGAGAACTTGAGGGTGATGCCATAGTCAAAGGCCCAACTGGAAAATTTAAGTGATGAGAAGGTGAAACCATTATCACATACTAATGCATATGGGCAGCCAAAGTGATTTAAAATAAAACTTTCAAGGAATTTAGTAACTAACTCTGTGGTACATTGCCTACATGCAATAGCCTATGTCCATCTAGTACAATAACCAAAGGCGATTAGAATGTACCTGTGACCCATGGATGATGGTGGGCTTATTGGACCAATGAAGTCGAGACCCCATTGTGTGAACAATGTTACCTCCAAGACTGGTTACAGTGGGACAACAACATTCCTTTCTCTATTCACCATGGTCTAGAAAACATGACATGTACAGACATGATTATGAGAATCCTTGAAGACTGTAGGCTACTAGTACCCTCCTCTCAAGATTTGGTGTGTAGTAGAGAGGCTGAAACCATGACCCATGCCAAATTTTTCATGAAACTCCTTCAAGACTCGATCTACTTCTTCTTTTCCAAGGCATCTCAGATAAATGCCTTCATGGTTTCTTTTGTACAATATGGCCCCTTGCAACATGTAGTTGCTACTCTTCAGTCTAAGGGCACATTTCTAGACTCCCTGTGAGTAGGGAGGACATTTGTGATTCAACAGATAGTACACTATTTCATCATACCATTCTTCCAGAGAGACATCCTCCAACTCGTAATGTTGAACTGTTAGTTCATGTCTAGCTTCAGCTGCTGCTTCAACTATTTTTTTAGTAAGTGGCTGCCCTCTAACCAATTTCATTAGTTGAATTTTTATATCATATTCTTGGAGTAGGGTCACCCACTTGGCTTTGTGTTCTCCCAACTCATTTTTCATGAGCAATGTCTTGATTGTGGGGTTGGGCAAGATGGAAAATACTTTGTTTCTCAAGATCTAATGCCTAAATTTCTTGACTCCTCGAACGAGAGAATACACTTTATTTTCAAAATTTTGATATTTGAGCTCAACATCCTTTAATGGGGCACTCATTCCCATCAACGTCTTTCTGAGTCAATATGTTGATACACGAGAGTTCTAAAGAAAATGAATAAATATAGAATAGATTCAAATAGTCTAGGCTGACCAACATGGGTACATCAGAAATTTCTTTCTTAATCTTTTCAAAAGCCTACTTTGCTTCTAGGATCCACTCAATTTTGGAATCTTTCTTTTAACATTGCATTGAATGGCTTGACGATTTTAGGAAAGCCCGTGATGAATTTTTTGACAAATTTTATCTTCCTAAAGAAGGACTTTAACTCTTTCTTATTGCTTGGCAGCTAGATCTTCATGAGAGCCTAGATGTGTTCACAGTCAATGGAGATTCCCTTTTCTAAGAGGACATGTCCAAGCAATTTTCCTTCAGTGACCTCGAAGATGCACTTCTTTGGATTGAGAGACACCCCAAATTCTTGACACCTTTTAAAAAATTTGCACAAATCAGTAACATGATCACTTCATTGCTTACAAAATATTGTTAGATCATCCATGTAGATGATTATGCAATTTCCAATTAGATACTTGAAGGAAATATCCATTTCACATTGAAAGTTTGTGCTAGATTTGATGAGCCCGAACGACATTCGTGTATAGGAAAATGTGCCCCACTTGGTAGTAAAAGTTGTTTTATGTCAATCCTCATACTGCACCATAACCTGATTGTATCTAGAGTACCCGTCCAAGAAGGACATCATCTAAGAACCATTAAATATTTGCAATAACTAATCTAATGATGACATAGGATAGTTATCCTTTTCTGAAGCTCTGTTCAGATTGTAGAAATCAACACATAGCTTGATTTCTCTATTCTTTTTTCTAACTAGAACCAAATTGGACACCCACGTGGACTGCCTAACATGGAAAACAATCTTGTCAGACAATAATTTTTTCACTTCCCTATATATGATAGGCTCTAATAGAGCATTGATAGGGTGCTACTATTGTTGAAATGGTCTCACATCTGGTCTGAGAGGGATGGTGTGGGTAATGATTGATGTATCATATGTTTTCAAGTCTTCATAACTCCAAGAAATGACATCGTGGTACTTCCATAAAGCATCCACTATACCCCTTCTTTCTTCTGATGTGCACACCTTTCCAATAAACACATTCTTTGCATCCTTAGTCATTTTGAGGTTACAGGTATCACACTGGTCACTGACGAGGTCCCTCTTTGCTTGCTGATCCTGTCCTCTAATCTGATCTAGATCAAATATCCATTCTATTTGGACCATTCCTCTTGGGATATTGTTATTATTAAGGTTGATGACCCCTTCTATATCTATCTTAGCCTCTTTAGGCTCTATCTCATTGATTATTTGGGTAGGGAACACATTGGAGCTGGTGATGAAATCCAGGATGTGTTTTTCATCATTAAACACCTAAAAATTGGCTACATTATCTAGTATGGATGGGATGGAAGTGAGATTAATGGTAAGCCTTTTGAGGCTAGACAATGACAATGGCTGCAAGGTGCAGCCACCTATGCTAAGGCATTGACAATGTGATTTTTGAGAGTGCAGGATCAACTGGATATTGAATGCATCTTGAACTTCTAAAAACTCACATACCCTATGTCTATAATTAGTGAGTCTCATGTCATAGAAGGAATGGAGCTTTCTTACTTGTTTTACAACCAACTGTGAGTCCCCAAAGACTTGTAACATTTTAATGCCTTTTATTAACACCATGGGAGTCCGAAGACCAATGCCTTGTATTCTGCTATGTTATTGGTGCAATAAAATTGAAGTCTATGAGAAGTGAATTATGAATTACCTTTGGTATTGATTAGTTTGAAGCCGGATCGAGCTCCATGCTTGGATTTGGATTGATCAAAGTGTAGCATCTAGAACCCAGGAGAGTCTTCAATCTTGGAATTAATAGATCTGACCTTCTCTTTTGATGGCCGCCACATTTTAGCAATCTTTTGAGGTTGTGTGGATTATAAACATATCTAATCTAGTGATGTTAACTGAGTTTCCTCCCTTGGAGTGATCTATGCTTTGATATGCTCAATTGTTGTTTGGCATAAATAGTATTCAAACTCTGAATGGGCAGAATTGTGCACCCTACACGAACTAGGAAGTAGGAGTTCCTAAAAATTCATTCTAGCTCCCAAATTGAGCCAATCTTGTACACATTTCTCCATAAAATCTTGGAAGCCATCCAACAATCCAAGATTACCATCCTAACAGGACTCTTCATCATCTATATTGATCAAAATATTTGTGCTCTAGGGGCATGGGCTAAGTTAGCATGTGGACTACACAATACAAGAAGAACCTCCCTGATTGGTTCTTCTTCAAAGCATTCTTGTTCATTTGAATATGACACTGGAGAATAATTTCCCAATTTTGTTTAAGCAAATAACACATCATTTGTGTTGTTATATTCTATGATCATAAAATTCATACATGGCTCCCGATCTATTCGAATATGATTTGGCATCCCTTTCCATGCCAACCATAGGTGAGAATGGTTAGTTGTGGTGTATATCCATTCAATGCTCTAGTGAAATCCCTACCTAAAAGTATGCCATAGGTATCAGGGATATCTGCAACTTGGATGCTAATGGTTTGTTGTATTCTAGGATTAGTAGCAATCTACATGGGTATTCTATTGATCTCACCAACTATGCTAATCTCAGTCTTGTCGAGCTACATCAATTTTCACCAGAAAGGGGTTGGAACTATCCCCAAAGCCTTGCACATGCTTGGGGGCATGACTTTGGTGAAAGCTCCTGAGTCTAATAGGAAATTATGAAGATTCTTCCCAAATAGCTTGATAGTAGTTAGGAAGGGAGGAGTTTTGAATCTTCCTTGAAACAATCCACTAGAAAAATCCACTTGGGCAACTTGATCCTTATGATTGCCCTTATTTTGGGCTTGTTATTGACCTATTTCTTTGGTAGGTTGTTTATTCGCCTATTGATTTGTGGTCAGATCAAATTTCTTGTTGAAAATTTGTCGTACGACCAATGCACTTTGTTGATCCCCAAAGGAAACCCTCCTTGGGTGTGTGTCTTGGGCTGGTCTAGATGAAGGGGTCCCATTGATCATCCTAAAGAAATCATTTCTAACTATTCGGACTTTAAGCAACTCAAAGGCGGACACACTTAACTTAACCTTCTTAAATTCCTCTGCAATATATTCTCCCATTTTTTCAACTTCTGCATCATAAGTGGTATTTTGGGAGGGGTCAATAGGCTAGTTTTGGGTTTGATTCTACTACCTATTCTTGTTAAAGTACTAGGTAGGGATGTGTGGATAGCTTGGGTTGTTGCTTTCATTTGGGTCAGGAGGGGTGCTAAAGTTATTGGGTGGAGTGGAGGTCATGAAAGGACCACCAACATGCCCACAAGCTTCTCTATTCCTTAGATCATAAGGAGTGGCCCTTTGGTGAAACATTTGGACCTCGTCCTCTCTCAAATCTTCCTCACCTATGGAGCCATTATCTATTGAATTGAAAAGGTAATCCAAAGGACTTTCGGTACTTACCTCTTCCATCTTGTCATTGCTACTTGTAGTGGTATCTTCCTGCTCCAGGATGTTGCTCTTAGCCTTTGGGAAGGGAGCTTGATTGACCACCAACACCAAGGAGTCATATGGTTTGGAAGGGATGATACCTTTGAATCTTGAGCTGTCCATGACATTTTGGACTTCAATCTAAACAATTTCAGTAGTCGTCAGGAATTTCAAACAATCCAATTTAGAATGTCGACTTGTTTTTTGGATGTGTCACTAGCCGGACAAGGTAGCCTCGACCAAGTAGACTCTGCTTGTAGTCTTGCCATTATTATTAGGCTGGTCCAAAGGAGTAGGAATGCCACCATTGTTTTGCTTTGTATTCCACATCTGATTATGTCTTTGGGATGGCCTTCTGTCAAAGTTTTGCCTAAATTTTAACCTCTATCATAAGTCTACTTGAAAAATCTACCTACATCACAGTTGTCATGGTTGTCATGACTGTCCCGATTAAGGTTTTCCTAGATACTTCTTTGTGAAGCCTACAATTGATTATTTTTATTTCTCAAGTGGGTCATCTCCATGGACATCTTCTTGATCATTTTTGTCAGCTCATTGATATGATCTTTCTCCATGTTGCTCGGTTGTGAGGCTGAATTCTAAAGGAAAATTAGTTCTCCAGCTAGTTGATTTTGATGAGCGGGTGGAAATTTGGAGGCTTACAGGTATGCTAAAACTTGGGGTGGCTGAGAGTGGAACTGTTGTGGCTGGGGTAGAAAGGACTATGGAAACAGAGGTGCCTGGTTCATTGGTTGTTCCAGATGAGGCACTATAAGTAGCTATAGCACAAGATTCATAAAGGGCATTTGATGCTGCAGAGCCCGAGTAAGCCCTTGAATTTGTGAAGGATGAGGAACCTACCCCAAAGAGGGTAGCGAACCAGAAATTTTTTGTCCCAAATCTATACTGGCGATGACGGCCTCAACATAAGCATCTACTAATCTAGCGGGAGGTGGTTGCATCCTTTTCACCAATGTTGAAGTAAGATTTTCCAATGCCACATAATAAACTGGCAGGACATCAACATCATTGAGCATATAAGGGTCATGTAGCTAAGTATATGCCCTGTGGAAGTGATCATTAAAGGATTTGATCAGTTCATTGACCTCCCTTTAGGTGGACATAAACCATCGATGCAACTCTGAAGGGCTAATAAAAATCTTGAATTTTTGTAAAAAAGAAATCTTTAGGAGGTCCCATGTGTTGATGGTTCTTGCCAGCAAGTTAACATACTAGTAAAAGGCCTCTTCCTCCAAGGAGTAGGGAAAGAGCTGGCAAGCTACATCCTCAGAAATTATCTACATAGTCTTCAAGGCTATCTAAAAACTCTTAATATGCTCCTCCACTATCCTCTACGGATCTCAAGGGTTGAACTTCATGCAAAATCTTTCTGGATTCTTTGGCATATCATGGTACAGGTTGAAGACCAAAGAGGTGGATTATTGTCCAACCATGCCATTGGAGGAAGCAGTGGAGGTGGTTGTGCTAGACTGACTTGAGGTTACTGAAAGGGAACAACAATCAGCAGGACAACACTAGGGAGAAGGACTATGTTGAGCTGTAAGGCATCATCTAGCCCAGTGGAAGCGGCAGTCTCAAAGGCCGTTTGAAGTGGGTGAGTGGGAGAAGGTTCTATGAAAGATGATGGAGAAGATGAAGATGAATGGATAGAATAAGGAGATGAAGGTGAAGGAAAAATTGGCTAGAAGGCTAAGTTGGAGGTGGATGCTTCCCTTCTTTTGGCTCTCTTAGCTCGAGTAAGGGGTGATAATTCTTGAAATTCCCCTTTGTTTGGTGTGGAACTTAATATTCTATAAAATCTCTCAAGAGAGAAAGACCCAATTTGATCCAAATTAGATCCAAAGGGGCCCTCCCTCTAGCACTAGTTCTATTGATGGGTGTTTTGGTACACTTTCTCAACATAGGCGATGCATAGGTGCACCATCTCTCTTGAAAGGAAATCTCCAACACAAGTTTCTGAAAATTACCCCAAGGTCTCTTAGGTGTCAGGTCGTGACTCGCACAGATTTGTTTAGTTTATTTTTTATGTGCTCTTGTTGGTAATCATTGGGCAGACTTACGAAAGTTAGGTTGGAAGAGAATCAGATATGCAAATGGAGTTTGTAAGATGGAAAGTTGTTGTACATTTTCTGCAGGTTCAAACAAGAGTCTTGAACTCCATTTCTGATTTAAGATTTGGCTTTACAATATGAAATGAACCTTCACATAGGTTACTTATTAAAAAAATGAAAAAGGGTAGGGAAGAGAAGAGGTTCTTGGACCTGTAGCTACTAATTAATAGTGATCATGGAGGTCTCCACTGCAGACAGCTTCCTTAAAAAAAAATGTCACTTAACTAAAAATTTCACAGTGTCATGAAATCTGTGCTATCTTTTAAGGACTGCAGATATTTTACCATTCATTCACCATGTAAATGCATGAACAAGTATAAAATTTTAAAGGAAACTTCGAATTTAAGGCCATACTAACTTTTCACAACCATCTACCAACAACAAACATCCAAAAGTATGGACAAGGAAGGCATCTACACAACATAAATCTTCACAACCATGGAAAAACAAAGTAAATCTAATTAAATCATCTAACTATGAGAGAAGGAACATGAAACATGCAAAGGAATTGAAAAATCCACCAAAGTCAATGAATTTCTATTAAAATTTCTGCAGCATGTCATTACAAGAACTCAAGTCTCTTGAAAATGAGAGGAGGTCCCCTATTTATAGTTTCCCAAAAGTAGAACATGTGGCCAAGATTGATTTACATTTTTGTGGTGAAGATTCACTATAACCTATGGTTCTACCTACCCCACGATATATTACATTTTAAAATATAATTTTGTGTTTTTCCCTATTTTTTCCTCTAGGGGCAGCACTGTAGCATCTTGTCTTCTTTTTTATTACTCTTTTGCTACAGTTATTTTGTTAGAAACTCTTTCATAAATAATAGGGTTGCCTTCTTGCTTCTTCAAAGTAGCATACTCCATGAATTTTAGTATCATCCACTGAAACTTATCAACCTCTATAATGTTGGATAGCAACACTTGGTAACTCCATTCTTTGGAATTGTCAACGAGCTTCTCCCAGTCTTCATCATACTTGGCGGCATAGTCCCAGAACAACTCAGACTAGGTGAAGGCTTAGGAGGAAAAAATCATGAAATCAGTAGTAATCTAGCTTGACATTCCATCTTCTATCCTGTTTTGGAAATGAGGTTGTACGTTTTCTAGATTAATTTGGGCAACAAGCACATTGTACCCTGTCATTAGCTTTAAATACTGGCTACAATCTACCCAGACCTCCTTGGACCAATCGATATCTGGATCTACCTTTTCGAGCACTTGTACCAACCTTTCTTTTCAGTTCTCAAAATCTCACTTCTAGACATCCATCAGCGAGTGATCATCCTCTTTGAATGCAAACTCCTCTCATATCTCACTGGTAGTTTGAGGATAGCCTCAATCTTCGGGTAGGAAAACTCATACTTCCTTTGGAAGTTAGTGCAAATTTTCCTTGTACCCTCAAGAGACTTTCATATATCCAAGAACTTGTTCGCTATCCAAACAATGCGATTGATTCCCATGTTTATAATATCCAAGACCTTCCAAAACCAGCCCTCTGTAGTCTTATCTAGGTTCCTTCTTCTCTCAAGCTTGTCTATTTGTTCCTTGGATAGCAATTGTGGTGGGGTTGAGGATGTGGTAGGTTTTTCTTCTGTTGGTGACCATTATTGGATGTAAGCTATCAAATCAACCACATGTGCTTTGAGCTCTTCTTTCAAAACTTTATCTTATTGAATCAGATGCACCACAGTGGTGATAGATTCCTTGAGGTTATCTACCTTTTGTTCCCTATTGGCCACCTCCAATTCGATGGTGGAGATATTATAACTTATTCCTTGTTCTCCCACCACCGATGTAGCTACCCACACCATTATGGATCCAGAGGCATCCATCATTACCTTTGATCTACTTTTGGGCTTCTTCTCCTTCTTGGTGTTGTTTTGGGCTCAGGCCAATATAGCCTCCAGTCTTGTCTTTGGGTCTTTTGGAGCAGGAGCCTTCTTCTCTAGTTTTTTTTCCAACTAGGTAGGTATCAATGAAATTTCCTTCAGTGATTCCTGCTTATCCTCCTTTTCTTCCTCTTTGATTTCAATTTCTTTGTCATTCAAAGCCTCCTCCTACTCTATGCTTGTATCCTCCTTGTCCTCATTAGAATCCTAGATGAACTCCATGAGTTTGATAGGGATTTTGATGAGCAGGTGTTCCTTGGGGTTGTCTTCCCCTTTAGCATCCTTTTCTTCCTTTTCTTCATTGTGCTCATGCTCCTTAGGTTGTTTAATCTCTAGGTTTTCATGAATCTCAGCCTCTCGTTTAGGCTTATCTTCTTCCCTTTTCTCCTGTTCATCATGATGGAGAATATCCTCATCATGTCCAGAGTCATGGTAATGTTCTTGCACTGGATATTTATCACCCTCTACCTCTATGGAAGCAACCCTTTCTTCACTAATAGGTTGTCTTTCAACCTCATTATCTTCAATTTCTTGAAGTTACTTGACCAACTTAGCATCAAGCTCAAGATCAGATGTTTCTTCAATAATATTTGTATCCAGGCCCTCACCATCATCACCAAAGGACTCATAGGCAACTTCATCAATTACTTTGTTCTCATAAATGGGGTGCTCATGATAATTGTCTGCCTCTTCTTCCAACCCCCTTGCTACCTCCATTTTTTGTTGTCGGTCCAACTCCTTAGAAATGTGCATGGTGGCTTTCATTGTGGGTGGCTCAATAGGAGGTGGTGGAACTAGAAGATTGGTTATCACTTGGGAAATTGCAGCCTACATCATCAGGTTTGCAAACATTCTTGAGAGCTCAAATGGTACGTTTTGCATATATTTCAAAAAAACTATTTTGAAAGGGTAAGGGCAGACATCATAGCTGTCATGATGGCAGTTGGAAGAGAAAATTATGGGGACATGGATGATGAGCAAATTGGAGAGGTGGTGGTCAAGGATGAATCCAATGATATGACTTGTGTGCTAGGAGAGGTCAAGACAAGGTTGACAATGATGTCTACTGCAGGCGGAGAAGTAGCAAATATTGTGTGTGGGATAAGTAGGGTGGTGGCAACAACAATAGATGAAATAGGTGGAGACTTTATCTAGTCAGCCTCCAAATCTTCTCCCTCATGGGGTGGATCTTCTTGAGTTACTAGCATCTCGATGATATTGCCTTATCTCTTATGTTTCTTGGAAGGTTCACCTTTCGAGGCCTTTCTAGTGTACACCTTTGGGATGGACTATTGTTCATCAGTCTCCTTTCTCTTCCTGGAACAAATGGATGGAGGGGATTTTGATGTTTCTCCTATTGAAGTAGTAACAGCCCCACCATCAGATTCACTTGGCTCACTTTCAAGCCCCTTGTATGTGAGGATGACCCCTTGTTGCTTTAATAGAGAAACTTTCCCATCAATCTATGCTTTCATTCGAGCCTCAATGGGCTTGGTGAGAATGTCAAGGTCATTGACCTCTTGCTCATCTCAATCAATCAATGGAAGTGGTAGATATGAAATGGAATGGTACCTGGGGTCTATCACAATATTTTCATCCTCTTCTAGTTGATTGGGTACCAGGAACAGGTTCACCTTCTTTAAAAAGTGCGGTCATCCGCATATAGTGCCTTATTCCCACTTCAAATTCATCTTTACAATTGACTTAGAAATATTCAATGCTATGAAGATGGGCATACTCTTGTCCAATCACCTTTCTGATGTGATCATATGGATCCATGCATGGTTTGGCTATGTGGGATTTGAGATGATATTTGGTCAACTCCTCTAAATTTTGGGCACATTGGGAGGTATAGAACTTGTACATCCCTTGGCCAAGTGTAAGGGGATAGGGGATCCCCACTAGATTCTTGCTACTTATAGGGGAATGAATGTGTTGTAGCTACCGAGAGAGCTCCAACAATATTATCCAGTCATTAGAATATCGAGGTAGCTTGTTTGGTCTTTCTAAGAATCCTTGGGCGTAGATGTATGTGATATTAGGATATTAAATGAATAGAAAAGCATACTGTTTGAGAAAATATTGAACACTATGGGAGACTCTTCTCTCAAAGTCACCCCCAAGCAATTTGATGATGTAAGCTATGAACGCATCATTCACCCTGTAGTAGTCTTTCTTGAAATTATTGAATTGCAACTAGGGGTACCTATCATAAGCCTTGAGTTCTCTGTTAGGATCTTTGTTCGGAGCTATGAATAAACCATTGTAGTGCCTCCTTTTGGCCTGTGATATACCAGATAGGAAGTCATATAGAAATTGGAGGTATTTTTAACATTCATAAATTGTTTATGGAAGCAATCACTAATTATCCCTCCCCAATAAAAGGTAGTGTCCTCTCCATGGAGAATCTACTCGATGAAGTAAACCATCCACTCTTGAAAATAGGTTGTAGTAGGGAGGTTCATTACTCTACTCAGTAGGGTGACTAAATCATGGTAGTCCTCAAAGAAACCACTATGAAAGAGCTCCTAAGGAGCTTTTGCAGCATTGTGCCTCTTCTCCTTAAGCCAATATTGATTTATAAGTTTTTTACACTTCATGGGGTCTTCGTCCGACATTTCCTTCCAGTCCTTGATAGTAGGTAGTTCCATCTACCCAAAGACAGGAATATGAAAGGCATTTTTTATTCCTAAGTTTGACATGTTAGCCAACACATTCCCATCCCTATTAATAATAGTTCTTGTTTCTAGCTGATATGCTTCCCTGCAAGCCATCACTAGTTCAGGGCAACCAAAGACAGAGGGAAACCTACAACTTTAGCTATCCCACTGCTTCTGATTAATCTTGCACTTTTTGTTTTGGGGTTGACCTTGAATCTCTATATGAAATTATCAATGTCAACATGTCTAATGTTGGTGTGAGAGATATCCTTCCTCTTAGTGGTAATTCTGGATTGCAATGGTGCCCCTTGGAACTGATATCTCATTTTATCCTTATCTTCTTTTCCCCGAGGGGCCTTTGCAGTTCTTTTCCTTTTTCCTTTTCTATGACCACCCTCGATGCTTCTACACCTAATTCCATATATCCTACACACATAGGTAGGGTAAGCATAATCAAGCATGATGACACAAAAGGTTATCCAAATCCCTACAAAAAATTGTTAGAGAAGATAATTTATGATTCAAAAAATCAAAATTACCATCAGTAGTTCATTGGAGGGAATTTGGATGATCCGAGCTCCAAAGGCAAGACTTCCCTAGTCAAAATGTTGTTTGAAGGGCGAACAGGGTAGGGAGACCCAGATGGTTTCTCTCGACCTTTGATTTGGATGATTTGACATGTTCATGTGGTGGAGGGTCCAATTTAATCATGTGGTTCAATGTTTCCAACCAAATTAGAAGGAATTTGGATCATTATTAGGGCACCCGAAACCATGAAGAATGGAAGTCGTTTGGTGTTAGCCATTTGCAATAGCCTTGAAAAATGACGTTTTGGGGGAGGAGTTTCATAGTCTGGAATGCACGAGGCTAAAGGACATGTGATATAGTTTTGTAACTTATTTAGTCATTTGGTTGTTCGGGCCACGATGGCTGGGAAGTTGTTGGAGGATGGCCATGAGAAACGATGAACCATAGACGAAATTCTAGTGGGATTGACTTTACGGACCAGATCTGAGTAGGAGTTTCACTTTATGTTTCCCTCATTGAATTCTCAACGGCGACTAGAGTGTCGGGTCTTAGAGGCTGAAAGGATGGCCTAAGTATTCTACCTTGGATGAAAAAAATAGAATAGAGTCCCGATAGCGGAAGTCTGGTGATCAGGGTCTGATGAAGGTTGCGGACTTGATTTTTTAGTTTATTTGATTCTTAACTCATGAAAGTGAGAAGTTCGGGACCTGGAAGCTAGAAAGCAGTCACCCTAACGCTGTTAGAAATGGAAAAAAACAATAGAGGCCCATGGATGGAGGTCCATGAACCGAGACCCAAAGGGCACAAGGATATTTTGATTTTACTTAGCAAATCCGATGACGAACAGAAAGTGGGGCCCCGAGGGTTTGACGGATGGGACAGAAACACCGTTTGAAGCAGGAAAAAAGGATGGGAATTTTGAAGGTGGAGTTTTGGGGTCTAGAACTCACAAAGCATCATGTCATTTCGAAGTTCGAAGCTCATCAAGTTATTAAGGATCGAGTCAATGAGAAGGCTCTGGCCCGAAGGGTGTTATCGCTCTTTTCGAAGAACAGCACTAAGGCGAAGTGATTCCATGTTTGATATTAAGTGTTTTGATGGATTGTCTTAACATTATGGTAGATGGGTTTTCTATTTAAATCCTTCTTTTATCGAACTCATACAATTCTAGCCCTTTTCATCTATAACCTAAGCATGAAATCATTAAAAAAATGCAATAGGAGGTCAGACAATGGACTCACCTCGAGAACCCAATGAATAAAGTTGGTGAATCCTCAAATATCGATGAAGGGAACTCTTGAGTGTGATGGCAGTGAAGGTTGGAGGGTCATTGTTGTCTTATGATCTTCCTAACATGTGAAAATGACATGTCGATGCTATTATTTATACCCTTAAGTACAATTAATGCACCTAATTAATGTAGGTATAGCGGATGCTAAGGTTGGTGAGTTTGAAATTCGGGATGGTGGTGGGAGATCCAAAACCAGAGGCTTGAAAGACATAGGATCATGGCCATTTAAAAATAACTCTAATTGGGAAGCCGAAATCAAAGAAGGAACCGAGATCTGAGGGCTCGAAAGTCATGGGATGATGGTTGTGAGAAATGACAAACACGAGAAGAAATCTCAGGCAGGGAAAATCGAGCCCTGGAGAGCGTGAAGGATGGTTAGTTTCAACACAAGTTAATCAAATGAAAATAAGGGATTCAGGCTCGAAAGGAAAAGAGGATGTAAGCCAAAGACCATCTGAAAGAGAAAATCCAACAAGGAAACCCAATAGGGAAAACCTAGAGAGTTGGGCCCGAAATGTCCCTCGGCCACCTGTAGAGGGAAAAGTGCCAAAGGAACTCTGGGAGTACACAAGACTTAGAAAAAATTTAGGGGGTAAAACATAGTCAATCTAAGATGAAATTTCAGAGGCACACTGACCATCTAGGACATAAAAATGAGGGCACACAAAATGAGGCGATGATGAAATGACTCAACGAGGTGAAAGAAAGAGAGGGTCCCCATTCTGAATGGTGCATGTGTGCTGAGGGCACAAAAAAGAGCAAGATGGGAAATAATTTTTCAAGATTGTGAAGTTGTTTGAGTACCACCTTGTTTCAAAGATCATTACAAGACAACTATAGAGCATAATTCAATAATTTTGATCCAAAAATTAATTTGAGAAGAGAGAGAAAAGGTTGAAGAGCAGATTCATACTTTTATCCTCCTAAAAATCCAAGCAAGACTGATATGCCACTTCTAGCGTATGAGTCCCAGTATAATAAAATTTCCATATTTTAGGAGCTTAGACTTGTCTCTGCCGAATTTTCGTTCCTACCTAGAAACCCTAACTTGGGACTAAGTCGCCCAACCTGGCGTATGAGTCCTAGTAGGCATTAAATTCAACATTTTTAGCATTTCAAGTCTTCTATCAAGTTGCTATAGATTTCCAAGTGCACCTTTTTGACTTTCTAGTTTTCTAATAAGTTTTGCATATAATTGAGTTTCATAATTAGGTTTTACATTTTACTTGTCTTTCCAAGTCCTAGCCTGGTGGTGAATCCCCATTAATCAAATCCTAGGAAACCCTTTATTAAATCTCTTCCCTTCATTCCATCCTTGGGTTGACATCTCTAGGGTTTCCTTGAGTGAGACAAGTGTATGAAGTAGGAACCCTATCTCCTCCAAGATAGAAATGTGCCCCACCCTATTTTTGATGTTTCAATTAGTATACAGAAGACTGTGCCACATGGGAAGGCTATAATGAAATGAAATAAAAGTTTCCACAAGTCTTTCTATAATTTGAAAACTCTTGAAAAATAATGATGTTTTGTTTTGTGATGTTTTTTGATGTGTGCTTTATGCAATGGTCATATTGATACTTAAAAGAATTGAGGATAATGATAAAAAAGGGGGGAGTATGTTACACCCCATGTGTTATTACCCATTTACTATTACCTTATTTGGTAAATTGCTTCAATAAATATGAATGTGTTTTATTTATGAATTATGATGGAAATATGTGAATGAATGTTTGATTCAATTAAATTATTTATGACTTAGTATATGAAAATATAATGTGAATATGATATGTATAAGAGGTATATGAATGCATTGACTTGACTAACTACTACTATGGTGAACTAAGTTTAATGTAGGAACAAGTTCAAGCCTCTAAAATATTGGGGAAGTATCACTCAGGAGAAAAAAATTGTCTTGTAACCTCTAATTCAATCTTACTGAGCATTCACACACTCACACCCTAGTTGGTTTTAGTTGAGACAAGCTAGTCGGGTAGATGGTAAGTGATATTTAATCGAGTTGTGTGTGTTTATATTGATTTGCAATCTTTTTTATGAATGTTTGCAATGAGGTATGTCACGATTCTTGTTTATAAGTGGAATCCTTCCTTGCATGTTTGTTGTTATGTTGATGAGTTATATTCATAAAATGTATATATGTATATATTTATGTGTCTATGGTAAACTTGTACATATGAGTGAATACATACATGAGTATATGTTAGTAGATGTACCTATGCATGCTCATGGATGGATTTTAATATGCATGAGAATACCAATTAGACTAAGTTGGCATACATATATATATGTATGTATATAAGCATTCGATGTATATATGTCGATTGATAGAATAATGCGTATGAGTGCTTTTATAAAGATATTGAAATAATATTGCATATATGTATATATGTAGTAAATATATTAATATATATGTGTTAATTAATATAGTAACACATATATTAACATGTATATATAATCATATATATACATATACATACTATTATTCTTTATATTTTTATATTATATATATACTTTTTTATTGATTAAATGCATTTGATAAACTTTATGAAATCAATATATATTAATATATATGTTGAAATATATATATTTGTACAGATTAATAGATATACATATACATATATAATATATATGTAAATGATACTTATTATGATAATCTCAAAAGAACATAATGTAGCACTGATTTATGTGAAGTGTTGGCTATCATTATTAATATGGTGAAGCAAAGTACATATTATAGGATGTGGCACATAAACCATATAGCGTATCTTTTGGTGGAATACCACCAATGCATAAAGTATGTAATACTAGGTCAAAAAAATTGAAAGGAAGTGCGTTGTAGTTCATGTGCAGCTATGTAAGCATTAGAAAGGAAGTTTAAACTATCTTCAATACCTTTAGAAATAGTCAAGGCTATGGTATAAACTTGGGCACTAAACTTTGAAGGTGGCACCATATAAACAAGAGTTTGGAATGATTAAGAGTTCTTTGAATTATGCATAAGCCTACAAATAGAATAGAGACTGAGTCAAGTGCAAACTTGGTAAAGGAATTTAAATTAGGAAACTTTTTTTAAGCTTGTTGGCCCATATATTAGGTTAAATAAACCATTTAAATGGTGAGGACTTTGATTTGCTACAAATCTATGAGTGATTTGTTTCATGAGGATGAAAGGTGGCTGAAATACTTAATTTTTTGTAGCCTTTGGTTGCTCAAAAATTAGTGTAAATAGGGGTGCTCATTCTACAAAATGCGTATGTTTTCAATCTGATTTCTTAGTGTTACTTTGCAGAAAATTTAGTGCAAAGTGAGTTCACAGATTGTGAGAATGAGAGTTGTTGTTGAATTCATTTATCTTGTTGAGAGATTTAGAGTAAAGCTAGTAGAGGTGTTTGGGTAGTTCATAGTGGAAGTTTCAAGGGAAGTCAAGGAGAAAATTATTCAGTTGGAAGCTTTTAAATAGGAATGTTGATTTCTACCTCTTTTTATTATTTTGGAAATATTGTTTATTCTATGGTCATGTTGAAAGATTTGTCTTTTACTTGTGTGAAATACTTGGATATTCTTGCATATCACTTAGTTGTTCTTGTTTTGTGAGACCTTACTTTTTTTATTTACTCATATAGATATTTATACAATGATTGTATTATTATATGAATATAAATACTATTTAAACTATGCAATATTGGAACTATACAAAGTATAGTTATACTCTAGGTGTGTAGCATAACATAGAATTGTTTAGAGATACACGATTTCTTTATAAGTTAATGTGAGTCAAAGGGAAGGTTATTCCTAGGGTTAGGATAATCCATGGGAAAGGGAATAACCTAGAATAGAATAGAATACTAATGTTCAAAATAAAAATCAAGCAATTGTAGTGGTGTATATAGATGACCCTCACTTGAAGTATCGGGTGTTGAATCTTTGGCCAAAGTAGTGTGATCCAAATACATACTAGGCTGAGAATATCATAAAATTAGAGGTTGACTTTATCGTAAGCTCTAGACATGTAGGACACATCACTATGCTGAGGAAAGGATAATTGAAGGATGAGGTTAACTTTTACCAATATCTTCATCGAAGGTAGGGCCATCTTACCAAGTTTGGTAGATGTGTAGAGGACCATAGTTAGTCCATAGTTGGTGGAAAAGTGCTTGAGTGATGCTTCTCCTCATGCAGTTCATGGCCAAGATTTGGGAGGACATTTTGGACCATTTTTTTCCCTATTTCATGTGAGCTTGTTTAAGCTATGTATGTATCATGTATCTATATTTATGGAAATTGTAAGGTGAAATTTTATCTTGAATATATTTATATAAAGTTAAATCATACTTATATTATTGGAATGATTCTTTGATTATGCAATCAAAAAGTTTGGATAAAGTTATATATCAAATGATGCATGTATTATGGATTATATTTTTATATTTTTATTTCTCTAAATTAGATGCATAGATAATTAAATGTGGGTAAGACTTAGTAGATTTAATAGGGAGAACAATGGGCATGTTACACCATTTGGGGACAATGCAAAGTGTTGAAAAATTTAGGTATCTTCCATGTTGAACCAAAAGGATTGTTTTTCTTCTCTCTCTAGGTGTCATTCTTCCTTTGTGCTCACTGTTTCGTGAGTTATTTGGGGAATGATGACAATTGCAAGCTCTATTATATCACTATAGAAAAGACATACACTAACCCCAAATCCATTGATCCCTTATGTGTTATCTTAGGATTACATATGGGGGAAACTCATGCAGACCCAAAAGGCACAACCTCAATCCAATTGACAATTTGCCTTCAAGATGCATCTAACAAGATTATGATGACTATATAAAACAATTTAATCAGCCCTCCAAGTACAATCAATCATCAGAAGCACAACTTCCCCATTTTACCTTTCCACTCTAGTAGTAGTGGAAACTCGGTTTTTAGGCCCTCACTCGAAATATTTCCACATGACTTAACCAAAACTTGGGTGAATCAGGTACCCATTTTTAAGACACACAACATGTCAAACAAGTGCATTGGACTCCTTCAGAACATCCCTTCCAAAATGGCTTGTCTTGCTGTTTTGAAGCCCTAGTTAGCCCTTTTTTTGAAAGGAAACCCTCTACAAACTGACCACCAACCAAAGACAACCTAAAATAGTCTTAGGAAAGGCATCCAAACTCATGATTTTAAAAGTTTTGGAACCCCAAAATATTGTTTTATTCCCCAACTCACAAACCCTCCTTGTAGCCTAGAACCCTAGGATTTTCAAGCACCCTTATTGTAAATACACAATGCCAACCTTCCCAAATTCAACCAGTGGTTTAGACACCCTTAGTTACATCTACAAAATCTTTATAAACACTTATTAGGCCATTAGTTTCACTAAGTTTCAGAATTACCACCTAGGTTCCTCATTTTACTCAAAGAAACACCATTGTTCACCCTAGGACAACAACTCCAAGACTCACCATTCACTTTACCTGCCTTATATGGACTTGCACACACTCAATACATATTATACATGCCCTCTCCATAGATCCAAAAGAAGAAAATAGTAGGTGGAGGGCTTTAATAATTCATTTCTTATTCAAAACACAAAATCTAGGTTTGACACCCACCTTGAGAAATCTTACAAAAAAATTCACTAAAATGAAAGAAAAACCCTCAAACCAACTTGAAAGTGATGTTATACCTACTGTCCATTCATTCCACACATTAAAAAATTGTCAACTTGTTGTACAGGAGTTTCACAAAGAAGAAAACACATAATTTCTATGAAAATCACAGTTTTGCAAGGAAATCACAAAATGATCTTATTGTTTTCGCCAAGATTACATTCACCAACACCTCAAATGAGATCCTCAAAATTGGTAAAGACTTATCCACTCAAAAAAACCAGACAACTAGCTCTCAACTGATTTTTTGAACAACTTATGACCGTTGAGAACAAATCACATTGTTTTTACAATTAACAAGTTCATTATTGATAAGTTTTGTACAATTGCAATATTGACACTCCCAAATCCTTCTCAAGCTAAATAACATTAAATATGGTCTATCTAGAGCTTATTCATCCATTGACATGACTCATACATGAAAACAAAATAAACTTCCACCATGACAACTCTGTCACACTTGACAATGACTAGTAATTCTAATAGTTTTGCATATTTTGCAACTTCCTCGTTGCATAAATATTAAAAGACATTTAAGAAAATTGTGGAAACCTCAAAGACTCTCTCCCTTACATTCCAAGGTGATGGTAACCCTACACCATACACCCCCCCATAGAAAAAATCTTATCCCAAGAGTAAAATCTTACTCCATGCCTCCACTTTGTTCCTCCCTGCATATCCGGACCTGCTACTTGTCATGTCCTCACACCTGGATCAAGATTGAAAGTCCTCCTAGTCCTCACACCTAAAAATAAACAAGAGTCAGCAACATACTGTTCTACCTTCCTATTTGCTCCATCTCCACACTTGCACCAGTCCTTCTGTACTTGCATACTCTACCCTCTCTTCACTATCATCAGACCTTTGTATCTTTGTTCCTCTTGTTCTTTCCTCACTGTGATCAGAAATTGTTCACTATAATTTCCTTGTATCTCTATTTTATCACACTCACCAGCCCCTATGCTTCTAAATTTCACATTCTTATCACCATTTCTCATGCTTATAGGACACACAATAGTCCCCACAACAGCCTCATCCTATTTACAAAAACTCCACCCTATTTTCCATGCTTATGCACTATCCTACCATCATTCTCCTTGATTGTTTCAGACCTCAATGTGAATTCATCACTCAGTTCTTGTAAAACCAAAATGCTCATTGTCCTCTCACCAGTTACCTTAACCAAATCAGACTAAGGCATGAGTGCTTTCTCTTCCCCTTGCAAAAAAATACTTCCTACTATCCTAAAACCATTTGTAGGTTCTTTCCTCACTGCCACAACACCATCAACCTACTCCAAACCTGCATTCACATAAAAATTACTATCCTAGGGCCTTAAAGGCTCCTTCTTTCCAATCATCACTACCTTGGACTTACCCTTATCCCTTCCACTTGTTTTCAAGGGAGTCAGCTTAAAAAAAATTCCATCCTTTTTGATGGTATATGTGTTCTCCCAGCCATCATATATAGACCTCATATAAAATTTCCCAAGGCCTCCCTAAGAGCACATGACAACAATCCATTGGAAAAATATCACATAGGACCCTATCCTTATACTCTCCAATCTGAAAATCAACATATGCTTGCTCATTTACCACCAAATTTTGAGTATCATTGACCCAAGAAACTCTATAAGGTGCTATATGAGGTAACTTTTCCAAACTCAAATTATCCACCATCTCCCTAGACACTAGATTATCTTGAGAACCAGAATCAATGACAATTTGGAACACTTTACCTCTTCATTTGTCTGTATTCCTAAATAGGCTCCTTCTTTGACTCATATCTTCCTCCTTGGATGCTTGCAACATAGTTATTTTATCATGAGTACCTCTTCTTCTTCTAATGCAAGGTTTACTACAAGTGAAATCACACTCTCTTCATCTTCAAGTAGTAGTTGATTCCTCCTCTCTCCACCATAAGAGCTTGAGCCTTTTTTTTTAGGGCATTTAAAGGCTGGATGTATAGGTTGGTTACAGGTATAGCATATTCTTGAGAATGGGTAGGAGCCTCTTCCTCCATTAAACCTACATCTTGAACCTCTCCAGCCAACTCTGAAATAAAATTGCTCTTGGTCCTTCTTGACATCTTCTTGAATCTCATTGTTTTCCTTTGAATTAGGATTGAATCCTCTTCCTCTTGCTACCTTATTGTGTCTCCTCTTTAGCTTTTCTTCTGCCCTCATTGCCATTTGAAAGCAGTGTTCAACTGATTTTGGTTCCATCAAGATGATTTCATCCCGAATGTTGAATCTTAGACCATTCAAGTACCTAGCAGTCATTTCTTCCTCATCTTCTTCATGTTTAGCCCTTATACTTAGCCTATAAAACTCTTTGGTATATGCTTCTACATCTAACTTATTTTATCTAAGATTTTACAATTTTTGAAGCAATTGAATATTGTAATCAAAAGGAAGAAATTTAAATTTAATCTTTGTTTTCATCTTCTCCAAAGAAGTGATATTGCTCTTTCCTTTTCTCTCCCTATCCTCTTGCGAAAAATTCCACCACACCAAAGCATGTCCTTTCAGTTTTGTTTTTTCTCTTCACCTTGTGTCCATCAACATTTTCACTATCAAAGTAGTTATCCAAAGCCCCTATCCAATCCAAGAGCTCTTCACTATCCAGTTTGCCTCCATACATAGGCACATCCATTTTTCCATGTCCATCCTTCTTCAAATATTTCAAAAGATTCATTATTCTAACATCATATGGATCCATCTACTCTTCTTCACTAGAGGTCTCTTCCTCTTCAGATTCACTTTCATCCAAAAAGGTCCTACCCTTAGCCTTTATTGCAGCAATCTCCTGCTTCAGTGTCTTTATATCCTTGTCATGATTTTCAAGTTTCCTTGCAACAACATTACCTTTAGGAGGCATTTTGATTCCTCCAATTTCCTTCTTCTTTCTGCACACAAACTTCAACCTTGATCTTATAAAAGACCTACTCCCTTGCTTTGATACCACGATGATGCATACCCAAAAGGAACAATCTCAATCCAATTGATAATCTGCCTTCAAGATGGATATAACAAGATTATGATGACTATATAAAACAATTTAATCAACCCTCCAAGTACAATCAATCATCAGAAGCAGAACTTCCCCATTTTACCCTTCCACTCTAGTAGTAATGGAAACCTAGTTTTCAAGCCTTAACTCAAAATATTTCCATAGGACTTAACCAAAACATGGGTGAATAAAATACCCATTTTCAAGAAACACAAAATTTCCAACAAATTCACTGGACTCCTTCAGAACATCCCTTCCAAAATGGCTTGTCTCGTTGTTTTGAAGCCCTAGTTAGCCCTTTTTCTCAAAGGAACCCGTCTACAATTTGACCACCAACCAAAGACAACTTGAAAAAGTCTTAGGGAAGGAATCCAAATTCAAGACTTTCCAAGTTTTGGAACCCCAAAATATTGTTTTATTCCCCTACTCACAAACCCTCCTTGTAGCCTAGAACCCTAGGATTTTCAAGCACCCTTATTGTAAATACACAATGCCAGCTTTCCCAAATTCAACCAATGGTTCAGAAACCCTTCGTTACATCTGCACAATCTTCATAAACACTTATCAATCCATTAGTTTCACTAATTTTCAGAATTACCACCTAGGTTCCTCATTTTATTCAAAGAAACACCATTGTTCACCCTAGGAAAACAAATCCAAGACTCACCATTAACTTTAACCACCTTATATGGACCTACAAACACTCAATCGATATTATACATAGCCTCTCCACTAAGACACATGAAGAAAAAATCAGGTGGAGGGCTTTAATAATTCATTTCTTATTCAAAACATAAAATCTGGGTTTGACACTCGCCTGGAGAAATCTTACCACAAAATTCATTGAAATGAAAGAAAATCCCTCAAACCAACTTGAAAGTGATGTTAGACCTTCTCAAAATTTATTTCACATTTTAAACAATGATCAAATTTCTGTACATGAGTCTTAGAAAGAAGAAAACACATAATTCCTGTGAAAATCACAGTTTTACAAGGAAATCACAAAATGATCTTATTGTTTTCACCAAGATTACATTCACCAACCCATAAAATGAGGTCCTCAACAGTTTTAAAGAATTCTCTACTCCAAAAAACTAGAAAACTAACTCTCAACTGGTTTTTTCAACCACTTATGACCATTGAGAACAAATCACATGATTTTTACAATTGACAAGTTCATTATTGATAAGTTTTGCACAATTGCAATATTGACACCCCTGACTCCTTCTAGACCTAAATAAAATTAAAGATGGTCTATCCAGACCTTATTCGTCCCTTGACATGGCCCATACATGAAAACAAAATAAACTTCCACCATGACAATTGTGTCACACTTGACAATGACTAGTAATTCTAATAGTTTTGCATATTTTGCAACTTCCTCATTGCATAAAGATTAAAAGACCTTTAAAACACTTGTGGAACCCTCAAAGACTCTCTCCCTTACATTCCAAGGTGATGGTGCCCCTACACTAGAAACCTCCTTTACCTGACGTAACTTCATTCAGAAACATATTTTTGGTATAGGGATTTCCAATTAATCTCTCATGTATCAACATTTATCATCTTCTACTTTAAAATAATTTCTCACAACATGGTGTTTAGAAATTTCTTTAAATTGGGGGGAATTACGACTCCCACTTGTTTCTTAATTAATAACATTACCTTTATTCAAAGCTTGGTCTTCTTACTTCATGTGATGTGTCTTCTTGTTGGTGACATTGGGTTTGATTTCCTCCAAGAGTGTGACCTTTCATTCAATATGACATTCCTCTTAGTGGCAATTCTATAGCTTGCATTCCCTAAGGTGTGAATCTTTTATCCCTTGGATAGCCCTCTCTTGATTCTGATATCGACTGTGATGTTCCCTAAAGTGAGACCTTTCATGAACTAAGGAAAACCCCTTTGACTATCCTAAACTAAATCTTGTCCACCAATCATATACAACCTGCTTGGCAGAAGTGTCTTGTAAAACCTATGACCAAATGTTCAATGTGACATGTTATCAAAGTTATTAGGGAGTATAAATTTTAGTATGGTTGACATATGGGAGCCTATAGACCAAGCATGACTTTCCCACATGTCACCTTTGTATGGATACACACCTAGTGCATATCATACAATACTAGACCATTCTATGTTTCTCATATTTCCTTAGGGCTCACCTAGTGTATATCAGATTGCACTAACCCTTGCGAGTGTATTCTTGGAAAAACAACCTAGGCTTGATCCATACCTTTTCGACAAAAATTTGAAGCTTGATCCACTCAATTATGTTTGTCTCTTTGTCCCTTTGTCAGTTTTCCATGGGATCTTAGATCTTGGGGGCTTGATCATCCTCCTTGATCCTAGTCATCTTATCTTTCTAAAAATTGTACACTTAGACCTCTCTTGACTTATTTTTCTACTTTAGTGTGATTTTTAGTGTGTAATCTCACTAAAGTGGGGGCTAAATGTAGTGTAAAAAAATGTACACCTTTACATTTTCACACCATGTTTGCATCCCCTTAATTAATTGGACTTAATTAAGCTTCTAATTAGGTAAATTATGCATTCGGGAGCCCTATTATTCTCATTTTCCAAAAGGGAAACTTGTATTAAAAAAATGATAACATTAATTAAAATACATTAGAAATTGTGTCCTAGATTTAGGTCCCCTTAAGTGTCAAGACCCAATTTTTAATATTTTTTTTGGTGACATTTTAATGATTCAAATTCAAGTTTCAAATGTCGGCTTGTGGAATATTTTTTTTTGGAAATTAGATAAACACCTATAAACAAATAGTTATTTTATAAATTCAAATATTTAAAAAGAGACTTTTGAAGGAGAAAACATTATTGTCAAGAACATTGAAGATCAAATTTATTAGTCATCTACAACAACGATCAAGATCATATCATTATGTCAAAGTTCATGTGTGTCCATGTCATGTTTTGGAGCTAACATTGTGATGTAGGTTTCAACAATTCAAGTATCAAATCAAGCCAATTCATGCAAGATCTAGACCTTAGAGTGATGTTTTAGTCTTTAGTCCTCTATGGGTTGCCATTAAGGGTTTGGTGAGTTGTGACATAGTATTGTTCATTCATTAATTCCTTGTATTTTAAATGATTTTGCAACTCAAATTTTTGAATTGGATTAAAGATACTATTGCAAAAGATTACAAACATCAATTCTAATCTAAATAAAACAACAAAGAACGAATAAAAGTAAGCATAATTAATCTAAACTAATAAAACTAGAATGATCTCACCGAATATGCAATTACTTCCTCGATTTATCTCAATTGCCCTTCTCCACCTTGTTGTATTGTCATTCTTGCCCTTAGATATTTTTTGTTTGAATGCAAGTATAACTTCGTCGAGTGTCTCAACAAAACATCGAAGATTGTTTCTTCTCAAAAGTAATGATTTCGAGGAGGAGGAATAATTAATGACAGGCCATTTTATAGATTTTGGGTTTTCGAACGATCAGCTCAGATTGAAAGAGAGATTAACGGATGAGATTGATGAATGCCATGCAATGTGAATTATGTCTTAGATAGAATGTGAGTTAGAACATGAGTTAGAAAAGACTGCAAGATAAAGACTAAGTTAGAATGATAACTTAATCTTGAGTTAAGAATCTTTGAAAATAGAAGAAATAGACTTTGTATGTCAAAGACAAAGCTAGAAGTCTAAGAATAATGCATTCGAATGCAAACATGAGTTAATTAATTAAATAAAGATATTTAATTAATAAACACATCATGCATATGAGTTGGAACTAGTTAACTGACTAGTTGTAACAGAGAGTTCTCTTGCAGAGATAATCAGATGTTAAACCCAGAGATAACTGGAGAACTAAAAATAGATCTCAAGTCAGAAGGTGAGTGAATGATTAGATAACTAATTGACATAAGAATGTGACATAAATAATTGAATATGAATTAAATTTTAATTTAATTCAACATTTGAAAATAAGAGACTTTAATTTAATAAATAAAGATAATTTATTTAATTGACTTTTGAAAAGGATTAAATGAATAATTAAATAAGAAGTATTTAATTATAGATAAAGGGGGTTAAATGAATAATTAAATAAAGATATTTATTTATAGTTGAAATATGATAAAAGGGGGGGTGTAATTAAATAATAAATTATTTAATTGATAGATAAAGGGGGTTTAATTAAATAATACATATTTAATTAAGAAGGAAGAATTAATTAGTTAGAGACATAATTAAACAGATATGATTTATTTAATTATCCAAGTTGAATAAAGGTCATTTATGAATTAATGAATTAATTAAAAAGGGGTATTTAATTAATAGAGGAAATATGTGTTAGAAAGGTTAATTAAATAATAAAAATTATTTAATCATGACCATGGATAATAGAAAATTATGTCAAAAGTGGTGTTCGTAGGCCTAGACCAATTTTCGGTATCTATAGATTTCATTATCAAGGTTTAATTACCAAAAACGGGGTTTACACCCAAAAATATACATGTTTTCTTCTCTCTTTGTATGTGCATATTTATAGGTGAAGAAGAACTGAAAATTGATCAAAGAATAATTTTTTCAAAGTTGCATTTGTTATCAATATTGTTGTCAAGACACAAAAACTTAGATTTAAAAATTATTTCAAGATTTCCAATAGTGAAACCTAAGGAAAGAATAACCTCAAATATTGCACCAAAGGACCCATAAAGTTGATGAAAATCCATGTGCAAAGGATAATTCATCCTTGGGTGAATGAGTCCTACTATAGGTCTTGAAACCAACTTTTCTGGGTAGGTACATACCACTCTGCAATTTATAGATCTTCTTGCAAACTGTTGTTTCCATTTTTGTTATCATAATATTCTGTATTTCAAGTCTTAGGTTACACAATTGAGTTTGTTAATGCATTTAAATTTATCTTCCAAAACAACCAATCAACCATTTTTGTCATAAGAAAACATTAGACCTTCCTAATAGGGTTGACTCACCTCAAGGTTGAAAGTCAATCCTATTCTTGGGAGATCTCTTTTTCTAATGAAATTGGGGAAAAGGTCTGTTTTATGTGTTCCATTTCTATGAACTCTAGGCCCTCACACACATAACTCACACCCTTTTTCATCATTTCAAATGTATTCCTTATTCGCGTGGTAGGTAGAGACTAGGAATAATTTTCCTTTTTCATCATCCCTTTCATTTTTACCTAAGTCATGAGCTATAATATGACATTAGGTATAAGAAAAGAAATAGTTTATCCATAATGACTAGAAAGTGAAACCTCTTCTAAAGGTCAAAGGGCTAGATGAAAACTTGTAGGAAGTAGTATAATAAAGGAGGTAAGTGTAAAAGGTTTAGCTATAGGATGTGAAATGGTAAAAAGGTGTGTAATTGAAATAGGAGGTGGAGGACAAATGGTGAATGTGTTTAGGATATTATTAAATTGACTAAGTATAATCTCATTTAAAATCTACCAAAAATAAGACATCATTATAGGTTCCTCATAATATAGGTCATTTATGTCACATGTATTGTGTATACACCTAAAATCGATCAAGATAAACAGTTAATTAAATACAAGGTATTTAATTAATGAACCCTCTTAGTTTGTCTAATAAATAAATTGAAAAATTTATTTATATATTTCAATTTCTTAAATTATCTCTAAAATCATTTTCTTCATGATTTAATTAAATAAACAAATCTAACTAATTTGTGTTATTTGATTAATTCCCCCTCATTAAAATTCAATTTCTAAATTCAATTTTGTCACATTTCTACCTAACTCTCTAAATTCCTTCCAGCTCATCATCCACATCATCAAGTGTCTCATGATTTTAAATATCTTTAATTTTTAAATGGAATTATCCTCAAAAAATTTGGAACAAACTTTGGACACTTGGCTCCTCCATATCATTTATTCTTCTAAACACTTGGCAAAGTGCTCTTTTAAAGGGAACCATCTCCATTATTCCCTCCAACTTCTTCATCCTCCACCATTCATCTTTCCAACTGAAATCTTGATCGTCGAATCCTACCACATCACAATATGCCTTGGAAATCCTATAAATACAACATCATTCTCCTGCATTTGATACCCCATCTTTGAGAAAACTTACTTTGCAGAAATTATCTTAAGAGAATTTAGAGCATTTTAGCATTTGGTATAGTATTTGCATATTAATTTAGAATCATGGCTTAGTTTATTAGTTGCATTTACATTATCATAGTGGTTTTTATACAACATTTGCATCATCTTCTTAAGCATCATATCCATTATCATATCACCATCATCATTTACAACATATCACATAGCTCATCAAATCATTTAGGAACTAGGATTCATGCATCTTACAAAATCCATTCTCTAGGTTGTCATTCTAAAAGTCATAGTGCAAGTAAAATCTAAGACACATTATGATTCAAGGAATCCTTAGAGATAGGAAACAATGGAGTGGTTTTAAGGAATAGTTTTATCAATTCATTTTTTATTTCGATTTCCCTAATATAATACATTTCATTGGTTGTGTGGCTTTTCTATTCATTTACTCACATTACACAATCCACACAATGCATATTGAATTCCTTATTCTTTATTAAAATGTATTGTAGTGGGGAAGATATAGGTGAAATATTTTGGTATTAAGGAGGTAAGATCTTACTTGTTTGAGGGAATGAGATAATTGATGATATTGTTTTTGTATATAAATATCATTGCTCATATGAAAGTAAATCTATAGCCCATGAAATAGAAACTGGCATGGATAGGAGTTCAAAACATGTAATGGGTGGTAAAAGGATAAGAGGTGATCCCACAATACTAGTTTACAATTTTTGGCCAAATTGGATATTGAACTGATTTTTCTAACTAAATCTTAACTTTCGGGTACCTATAGTGGCTAAACCGTGACGAATTTCGAGATGATGAAAACTAGTGATTTGCGACATTTTGTTTGTAGATTCTAAATATATTTTTTCAGAATTTTTGGAATCATATTGTACTTTTTTCATCTCCTTCGAAAACAATTTTTTCAGTAAACACCATTTTTACGGAGTAATGCTTATCGTATACAACATAACTTTTTTTCCATTAAGGATAAAATTCTATTTTTTTAAAATTTAGATTTGTAACTATGATATCTAGCACTTTCATTTGGTTTCGTAGTGATTTATTGAATATTTTTTGCTTAATCAAGTTTCAAAGTCAAACCAATTACAATTCAGACATAGGCGGACCATATGTAACATAAATTTTTTTGTGCATATCGAAATTGAATTTTTTTGTTGGATCAAGGATTTTAATATCTAGTACACTAATATTTTTCAAAAATAAATCGATAATCTCATATTTTTCCACATGTGTAGAATAGAGAGCTTGATTTTTGATGGAAAACCTATGTTTAATCAAGCTAAAAAAATAAATACATAATAAAACCAAACCATATTAATATTGTATTTGTTGGATAGTTGGTTTCGAGGACTACCATCATCCAGTTGGGTCTATGAAATCTCCTCCATTTCCATCCTCAAATCAAGCTTCAAAGAGAAAAATTCTTAATAAATTTGGTACCAAAGGGGGAGAAGGGGGGTTTGAATGAACCTAGGTTTGAGTGAACTCCCCTTGGAGGTTTGCTTGAACCTAGGTTCAAGCAAACCCCCCTTTCCATTGATTTTTCCTTTATTTTTCATTTGGGGAAATGTGGAATATGGTGGGACCTAGCATTAAAGAGGTTCACTTGAAGGGGTGTTCGAACAAACCCCCTTTGGGTTCAGTCAAACCCCAAAAAACCAAAATTTTCTACATGGTGGTAATTTTTTCAATTTTCCTTCCTCACTGGAATTGTAAACTAGTTTTGTGGATTTACCCTAAGCTGGTGTGTGATATGAAGTATGGAATGATATGGAGATTGTAATGATAGAAAGTAATAATAATGGCTTCATAAAGGAGAAAGTGGATACATATCTAAAAGGGATATATTAGCTGGTGGAAGGAAGGTATAATCTAATGAGTCAATATAATGATATATCTCATGGAAAAGTATGTGGTAGAAGGGTCATATAGACTTAAATATACTTGGTTCATGTCATCAATGGATGTATTAGAGATAAAGAAATGATATGAAATTTATGAAAGAAATAATAGAGAATATTCATTATGTGGATCATTATAGGGATCTTGGAATGTTTCCTCACTAGAAGAATAACTAAAACTATTGGATAATAAATCATCCAAGGAACTATAAGATCCTTTGGATGTTGTTGTGGGAATTATTAGTATGTGGTGACTAATCATGAAAATAATATACACTCTTTAGGTATCCTCATCAAGGTTTAGGGGTGGTAGCCCTCGAGACCAAGGGTTTAGGGGTGCAACCACCAAAAAAAAAAATTCCCCTTTTCTTCTTGTCAAGGGCTCAATAGTTAATTTTTGTTAACCAAAAAATGAAAAATGACTTTGTAAAACCCTAATTCTAGAAGCTTCTAAAAATCTTGTTATAAGTAGTTGGGATGTATGTTACAGTATGGTATTCATGAGATTGTAATTTTTTTTCCATTGGATAATAAAATTATTGGGTGGCTGAGTCTCTATGGATGTAGCCCATATTGGGTGAACCACATTAAAATTTTGTGTTGATATATTTTGTGTTATTCTTCATTGTTATTTCTATGTTATTTAATCTGCATATAGTTATTATTTTTTATTGCTTCGATCTTCCTATACCCTTATAACTTGTATTAGAGCCGCATGCATTTCAGTCGATTAGTAGGATACCTCTAGATTTGAGTGGGAGAAATAGAAGAAGTCAAATTCAAGTTTGAGAAGTTCAAAGGAAAGAATTATCAATTATGGAAGATGCAAATGGAAGATTATTTGTATCAAAGGGATCTATGGTGGCCATTGCAAGGAAAAATAATGAAAGATGATGTGATGTCTAATGAAGAATGGGAGATTCTAGATAGAAAGGCATTGGTAACCATTTGACTATGCCTAGAAAAATTTATGGCATTCAATATAATAGGAGCAAAGACAACAAAGGATCAGATGGAAGCTTTGGCTAATTTGTATGAAAAAACCTCAACCTCAAATAATGTATTTCTCATGAAGCATTTGTTTAATCTGAAAATGATTAAAGGTGGATCTGTGACATATCATTTAAATGAGTTTAATATGATTAACAATCATTTAACTTCTGTAAAAGTGAATTTTGATGAGAAGGTGGGGGATCTCTTGATTTTATGTTCTTTGATAGAAAGATAGAATAGCTTGGTAATGATTTTAAGTAACTCTCTCTAGTTCAAATACATTAAAATTTGATGATGTTGTTGGTGTTATCCTTAGCGAGGAAATGTGATGGAAAAGCATGGGTGAGAGCTCAACATCAAGTAATGCTTTGACTATAGAGAATAGAGGAAGAACAAATGAGGGAGGAAAAATCCCAAAAAATTGTGGGAAGTCACAAGGGAAGTTGAAGAAAGATCTAAATCCAGAGTAAGAATGGATTGTGGGCACTGTGGAAAGCCAAGAAACTTGAAGAAGGTTTGTTGGACTCAAAAGGAAAAACAAGGAGAAAAACAACATGATGACAGTAAGGAAGCTAATGTTGTAAATAATAAATTGTAGGATCTTTAATTTTGGTTTTAGATAATGCTAATGATTCCTAGGTAATAGATTTAGGGGCTTCATTTCATGCCACACCCCATAGGAAATATTTTGTAGATTATGTTCTAGGTGATTTTGGATAGGTATATCTGGGTAATGATGAACGCTACCAGATTGTTGGAAAAGGAAAGATAAAAATAAAGTTGCACAATGGAAATGAATGGTTGCTACAAGAGGTAAGGCATGTGAAGGTGCATAGTGCTAAGGTCCAAATAACATCTAATTAGGTAATAAATTTCTAAGGTCCAAAAAACATCATCACAACCATCCATGAAGCCACATGAATCTCCAACATGATCTTGTGCACTAACAATATAGTGGAAACAACATCCAAGATGTCCACCATATCAATAAAACAACTCATATCATCTTCCAATCATGCCACCTATGGAATAAAATGAACATGACAAGGTGTATATACATCCATCCAAAGAACACAAGTATAAAATCAAAGTGATAACTATAAGTGTGAAATATGTATGAATGAAATAACTAAAAACACTTCTTAATACGACATTATATCAATGAATTTTAATAAAAAAATAAGCTATTTAAAAACCAGAAATCCATTGAAAGCGTCATATTGCTCTCTATCTCCAAAAAATTATTAAACCACAATGGCTCTCAGATTGTGTAAGCACTGTGATTGTTAAAATGACAATCTGGAGAATGAGAATGATGCTAAATGCAATGATGTGATGATTACTTGATATCTAAATGATAAAAGGAAGCTAATTTATTCTATGCTTGACATAAAAGTGATGGATGAAAGCTATAGTATGCAGCCATGATTATGATTCTAAAATGCTATGATGCTATGATTTCTTGATTCTTGATGCTATTTATGAAGAGTAAGATTGCATAAACTTGGATATTTTGGATCCTTTTCCTATTGAATGAAGTTGTATTTATAGATTTCCTGGTAGCAGCTTTGCACAGGGGCAACAAACAGAGGCTTGGATTCAATCTGAAGAATTGAATGGTGAGAGATGCAGGGCATTGAGAATATTTTGGGAATGGTTCGTACCCATGAAAACACTAGGCAAGAAGATAGGAAGGATTGATGGAAGAGGATTGAGAGATGGATTTCCAATTTGTCTCCTATTTGTCTCCAAATCTTCCCGTGAAGATTGAATCAATTAGTTTTGACATAATTTTAACATAAATTAGACATATGATATCTAATTTGGTTTTGACGAAATAGAGGAAATAGATTTATGCTTTAATTTAAATATTTTTTATTTATTTAAATTAGCAAAAGAGGGATAAATAATTTAATAAAACAAACTATGAAAATTGTTTATTAAATTAAAATAGAAGAATATGATAATTAATCAATAAAGTGTTTAACCTTTATTTAATTAATTTAAATAGATGTGATAGAATAAAGTAGGGGAAATTGATAATTAAATTAAACAAAGTATTTAATTTTTTTTATTTAATTAAGATGAGATAATAGTAGAATTAGAAGAATTTAAATGTGAATTTAAACATGAACTATATAAATAAATATTTCTATTTATTCAAAAGTAGAGGAATTTAGGATAATTAATCAAATAAATTGTATTTAATTAATTGGATTCTCTAGACCAATTTTAGGTGTATACATTTTTCCCCTCTTTGAAGTGATGTGTTTACGCATTGGTTCAAAGAAAATTTTGCTGCTACTACTAGTATCGATGAAAAAAAATGAAAAAAAAATTCAGTATGCCCCAGACATGCCTCAGATATTGATTTTTAGACAATTGATGATAATATGCCTCTTTGGGAGATAAATTAATGATTTTATGATATTTTTTTGGAATTTTTTCAAAATTTTCAATTTTTTATGATTTTGCAATGATTTAATGATGATCCGATGAAGATTCGATGAAGAAATAATTTATCTCCCAATATTGATGAAGAAAGTTTGGCCCATGGATGAATTTAAATTAATTTCCCCACATAAAATTAATTAAAGTAATAAAAATCCCATCAAAAATCCCTTTTGAAAAACTTATATAAGGTCAAAAATGTCCTTTTCACACTCATTTGTGGTTTTTTTAACTTTTCAAATCTTTGTGAGAGACTTTTAAACCACTTGGAGTAGGATGTTGATCCCTTACCACAAACACCATTTCGAGTGTGTGTGACATCACCGTGCCCAACCACCTATGAACCTCTAGTACGTACCCGTAATCCTCCTCGTAATTTGTTCATTTCAATTTTCGTGCCATTTTTCATATTTTTAGTTTTTTTGTAGTTTTAGCGCCTCAAGTTTGCGCTTTAGAGCTTTGCACTCTGGTGTAGCACTCTTAGGATCTATTTTAGTTCTTTTAGGAATTAGGACTTTTGTTAATTAGTTTTGCGCTTCTGTAGGATAGTTTAGCGCTTTGAAAAAAATTAGTGCGTCGATAGGATAGATTAGCGCTTTGATGGTTGATAATAGTGCTTAGAAGGTTTTAATGCTTTGAGATTATATTTTGGTGCTTTGACCTTTTGAAATACTGCCCTAAGTAAAGTGATGCTTTGATAGACTATTATAGTGCATCTATGTGATTAAATAGTGCTTCGGGTACTTTAGCGCCTTGGTTGCCTGTTTTAGTGCATCCAAGTGCTGAAATAGCGCTTCAAGTTTTTTAGCACTTAGGATGTCAGTTTTAGCACATCTAAGTGTTGAAATGGTGCTTTTGAGTTTTTAGCACTTTCGATGCCTGTTTAAGTGCATCCAAGTCAGATTTGCAAAATTGACACATTTAAACTTGATTTTGTCAATTTCGATCATGTCCATTCTTTGGTTTGGTATGATTTGATAATACAAATACCCTGATGATTGATTTTGATGATAGATAAGATTTATTCTCATGATAGGTGAGAAATAATCTCATTTGTGATGATCCTCATCATAGGTTAGGTATGATTCCATTTGTGATGAACCTCATGATAGGTGAGGTATGATGATGTTTGTTCATGAATTTTGATAAAAAATTCATACCAAAAGTTGATTGGATTGGATAGTAGAATGACCTGTGATTTTTGAAATAGTGCACTTATTTCTAAACCTTTTATGATGATAGGAGCATCTTGGTAACCTCCAAATGTGAGAGCATTTTCCTTGGACTTTTGATTTGATTCCGCAATTAACACCTGATGAGATTTAGATTATTACTAGATGTGGTCTTTCCTCTCTACTTGACATGCCCTAGATTAGGATTAATCAGGGTATCCTCACAAATTTAGCCAAGTGGTGGCATAGTGACCATAATACCTTCCACCTACCTACTGGTGAGATGACAGTCACCCTAGAGGAAATATGGCAGATATTATAGATACCTATTGTTGGAGAGATTGTAGCTTATGATTCACATGAGGCTGGTGGGAGAGATGCACTCCACAGAGTTTTCCAGGATGATCATATTGTAGGATTGTGGATTTAGTGGCCTACGATGGTTGATGCCTATGCTACTTTACCAGTAGTGCTTAATGGATTCATTGGAGGCTTCCTTTTTCTTAATCACAGGTCAAAGGAATTCTCTGTTGGTTGGGGCTGCATTCTTGAGAGCATGGTCATGCATGGGACCAGATACGCATGGGGATATGCATGTTGGCACATCTTTATCATGATTTACATTCAGTGGTCTATTTGAGGGGACACAGCCTATCAACAGGAGTCACTTTTCTATAGGTTTGAGCATGGGAGCATATTGCTATCACACGACCACTTCCAATATGAGATAGACTTGCTAGTAGGCCTTATGTTTTTCGATATAGAGGTCAACTTACCTAGTCTAGGATGGGTAAGTTGGAGAATTGGAGGCATGTATTGGATGACTTAGAGGTTGTCACATGGCACCCATATCTGGATTGTGAGTAGTCGGAGGAGGAGGATGTAGTGCTTGGTTATTTGTGTGATTCTATGTATTTGATTAGTAGGACCCACTTTTTACTAGAGATATTTTTACTATGATGGGTCTATAGATAGTATGGTATTGTTCAATGCATGCCTCAGGGGGTTGCACATTATGCTTGATGGTGGAGTGATATAGTAGATTAGGGGTCATGCCTATCATATGATACCTTAGTGGAGGGATACCATGCTCTATAGCCTTCAGCTTGGGATATGCATCGAGATATTGCAAAGACACCAGTGACTACAGAGTATGCCCGGTATTTGTAATTAAATCCTTGTCCTCCAATTACCATTCTAGATGAGCTAGCACCACCACCCATAAAGGAGGATATTGCAGAGGATCCGGCCATAGCCATGGAGATGGAGGAGGATATTGGTATGGAGGAGGATAGTGGGGATGATAGTGAGGTGGGTGGTAGTGATGAGAGTAGTAGTGATGATGGATATGATGGTAATGATGATGGAAGAGGGGTTGTGGAAGGTAGCATGGGTCCATATTCTAGTAGGCCTCGTAAGAGGTGAGTAGTGGAGAGACTTTCTTCAGACCAACAACCACAAATTGCCAACCTACAGGTGCAGATACAGAATTTGCAGGGTCAGCTTGTTCCGGCACAGGGTTTACTTGTGCAGACATAGACACAATTACAGACCCAGGCATAGGCTCATGCATAGGCTTTAGCATAGGTTAAGGGACAGTTGGAAGCTATGTAGACATAGGTTGCCACACTGATAGTGGAGAGAGATAGTGCTAGGTAGATCGTCGAGTAGGCATAGGGGATTGTTGAGACCTTGTAGTGGATAGCTGATGGTACATTTGTTGCTGATTATATGAGGGAGGTTCTTCATATTGGCCGAGAGGTAGAGTTATACAAGGGACGCTATCATGATGTAGTTCCTACTAAGCATAGAGTGAGCTATGCCCCTTCCAGATCTGGTAGGACACATACCCAGACAGTTAGTGAGGGTGTGATGTAGCCTCCACGGAGAGATCCTAGAGATCCCGCTCCATCCGGTGGTGGGGAGGTACTGGTCTTGTGATTCGTACACCTTCTAGCAGCAGTAGATCCTAGATGTTGCTTATGATACTATGATATACTTTTTGAGACATGATGTACACTTCGAGTCAGCCAGTTTTGATGATGTATCTCTTCTATTTCAGACTTCATTGTATACTTGACATTGATTTTTTATATGATTTATATGATATGTAGTTGATTTATATCGGTCTATGATGGATGTCCTATATTCCATGTGATGATTCTATGATCAATGTATTTATTTTATGCCATGTGATGATTCTAATTATGATATTATAAATGCAGTCTATATGAGAATAATATGTTTATGACGTATGTGTTCTAATTTAAATTCTTATGTATGAATATATGATGTATGGATGTAGGATGTTGTAAATGTATTATGTATGGATGTATGGATGTAGGATGTTGTAAATGTATGATGATATATACATGGATGGTTTTTAACAAAATGTAAATTTTGTGACATAATTCATGGATGACAATGATTTATGGGTTGGAATTGATCAAATGCATATGATAATAGTGTAATAAATGATATGGTGTAATGAACATCCTGGTGATAAATGTATGACAATAATAGAATGTGAATGAATGACATATTTATGAGATGAAAGCAATGATATGATTTATTTTTAGAATGTTTATATGATGTGGAAAACATGATATGATGAATGCACCACTATTTGATGTTAAATGTATGAATGATGAAATGATAAATATCAATTCTTTGATGTATGTAAATGAAAAGATGATGCACCTATATGTTTTTGATGAATTTTTGTTTATGTCAAGTATACTCAATCATATTTCTAGAAAAGATAATCATCAATTTGAATCCTTTATGTAACAAACACTCTGCAGATGTAGAATTTTATGAATACAGTCTAATATTATCATGTAACTATGTGCAAACTATTGACATATTAATTATACTTTTTTGCTTGGTATCATCATAGAGATTTGTAAGATGTTGAAAGTTTTACGAGCATTAATGGTATATGTTAGACCAATGACAACCTGAGTACTACTTTCATAATTTTTGATATTACAAGTGAACACAAGAATCGAGGTATAATTAAACCGAGATGACCTGAGCATTTCTTGCATAAAACAAAAAAAAATTAACCACTTTCCTATGTGAATTTGAATGTCATCCATGATACTTTCTAGAGCACTTCCCAGGACAATTCGCATAGTAATTGTGATTAATTCATAGACATCAGACAATGAAAATACCATTCTCCTTCTTTCCTTCTCTAGTTTAATTCATCATCGAGTTGCTCCAAAGAAATGATAAATAATCAAAAATACAACATATCCAACTTTTACTTAAAGTATTTCAATCATTATTCAGATTAGATCATCCATCCTAATTTTGTGATGTTTTTTAATTTTCCGAGATTCTCAACCAAACCTAACCTAAAGACCTATCCTAGGGGCCTTGGGGGTTGATCAAAGAGTATCCTTTCCCACATTATACACATAGAGACCACGTAATTCGATTGACACAAACTCATGCTTTTGTTTTTTTTGACTTTTTGAGACTAACCTTTTTGACTTATTTCTGGATTTTCTGATATGATACAGATGTTTGATGCATTTCCAATGGTGATTGATGTTCCATGTTGTGCTGCATTTGATCATTGTTTCTGTTTTCTTTGTCATACTATTGTTTGTCCCCTTTTTGCTAAGCTGATTTTTGTATTGCCCCCAGTTAGATTCAGATGGTTCCCCCAAGCCAGAGTGAGACATGACCATAATGAAATGATAATGGATGTAAAATGATGGTGAGATTTATGACCATGATATGCATCAAAATGGATGGAAAAGTTGGTATAAAATTACACATAGCGCCTATTTGCAAGTTTTCACCATATATTTTAAATGCACTTTTGTTTTGTATTTTCTCTTTTCTCTTCTCTTTTCTTATTTTTCTTATTTTTCTTATTTTCCTTTTTTTTATTGTATTTTTTTGTATTTTTTGTTACCAAGATGCCTGTTTACCAGGTTTTCATCAAGGAAACCATTTTCCAGAAGTTTGAAACATGCACTAGGTGATTCAGGTGCAGTATCTTTTGAGATGGATATTATTGAGAGGTTCATCAAATAAATCCCCTTCAGGTGTTGATAGATGATAAGCACCTGATCCATAAAATGATGTGATGACAAAGGGACCTAGCAAGTTAGGTTCAAACTTCCCTTTCTTTTCTCTGTCTTGCTGATTTATAGGATTCTCTTTTAGGACCAAATCACCAACCTGAAAGATTCTAGGCTTTACCCTATGATTCTAGCTCCTTGACATTCTTTGTTGGTAAGTTGTTAGATGGTTGACAACTTGTTGAAAATGCTCATCCAATAGTTCCAGTTCTTGAAGTCTAGATACTCTATAATCCTCATCTGAAATGATTCCTTTTAGTGACATACAGAGTGATGGAATCTCTACTTCAATGGGTAGTATGGCCTCTGATCCATATACCAAGGCATATGGTGTAGCTCCTGTCAATGTTCTGATGCTGGTTATGTAGGCCCATAGTGTAGGATTAAGTTGAACATGCCAATCATGTCCAACATCATTAACCATTTTCTTAAGTACTTTTAGAATTATCTTGTTAGAGGCCTCTGCTTGGCCATTTCCCTGAGGATAATACGGTGTTGAGAAATGATGTTGGATATGAAATTTTTCACACAATTCTTGGACATCCTGATTTTTATATGGTCATCCATTATCAATAATAATGGACTGAGGTATGTTGTACCGATAGATTATGTAGTTCAATATGAATGAAAAGATCTATTTGCTAGTGATAGTTGTGAGAGGAACTGCTTCTATCCATTTTGTAAAGTATTATGTCATTATGATTATGAACTTGTGTCTATTGGATGAAGATGGATTTATCTTCCCTACCAAGTCTAGTCCCCATTGACAAAAGGGCCATGTTGATGTGAATGGATGTAATTCCTGAGCTGGTGTGTGGACCAAATTACTATGAATCTGACACTTTTGGAACTTCTTGACAAACTAATAAGACTCCTTCTCCATACTTGGCCAGTAATATCCTAAATGGAGGAGTTTCTTTGCTAGAGTTATACCACTTGAATGAGTGCCAAAAATACCTTCATGAACATCACATAAGTCTATCTCAGATTTGTTATGTTCCAAACATCATAGAATAGTACCATCTAGACCTCAATGATAAAGTATGTTGGCAATTAAAGTATGTCGGGCGGGTTGGCAAATGAAGTTGCATTTTTGGTTTCTAGAAAGATCAAGAGGCAGGATGTTGTATTTTAGGTACACATAGGTCTTTTCATAAATGGAGGATTCAACAACATCTAAATGGTATATGGTTTGGGATTTTGAACTATTATAAGAAGGATTAGATACTTGTTCTACCATAAACTCATAACAACCATGTTTCTTCGGTAATTGTAAAAGAGAAGGAATTGTCACCATAGCATTTGCCACTTTGTTTTCTGCCCTTGGAATTTTCTCAAATTTGATATTGATAAAGTATTGTTTGATATCATCTATGAACTGTTTATAGGGCATCAACTTCTCATCTTTTCTATGATACTCATCATTTACTTGATAAATGACTAGTTGAGAATCCCCATATACTTGTAACTCTATGATTTTCCATTCAATTGCCACTTTGACTCCAATGATTAATGCCTCATATTCTGCCACATTATTGGTACATTGAAACATTAGTCTATAAGATTTTGGGATAGTGTGTCCTTGGGGTGTTATAAACAAAATTACTACACCAGATCCTCTTTGTTTATATGATCCATCAAAGTAAAGTATCCATTGTTGTGGTGTTACTATCAAAATGTCTACATTAGGAAACTCCATTGTCATAGGTTGATCATCTATTAAAGGAGCTTTAGCTAATTGTTCAATGATCACTTGAACTTTGATGGCTCTTCTTTCCACATACTGAATATCAAACTCACTTAAAAGAATGACCCATTTGGCCAATCGACCTATTAAAGCAGCCTTACTAAGTAGATATTTTAATGGATCAATTTTTGCTATGAGCCTAATTGTGTGACTCAACATGTAATGCCACAACTGTTGGGTAGCAAATACTACCACCAAAATATATTTCTTAATGAAGGTATAATTTATTTCATAGCCATTCAAAGTTTTCCCTTCCTTCATAATCTTCAATGTCGTGTTCCCTTCCTTCATAATCTTCTTGTGCCAATAGTGCTCCTAAAGAAATATTTGTTGTTGCAATGTATAGTATTAAAGGTATTCCTTCTGTAGGTGGCATGAGAATATGTGGTGACATCAGATATTGCTTTATTTGGTTGAAATTTATTTCACACCCTTGATCCCATTTGAACACAACATTCCTATGTAATAGATGATTAAATGGGTGACTTTTTTCTGCCAACTGTGAGATAAATCTCCTGATTAATTGTAACCTTCGCTATAGTGACCTTAGTTGATTGATGTTTCTAGGTGGTGGCATTTCCATTATTGCCTTTACCTTTGTTGGATCTACTTCAATACCTTTTTCTGAGACTATATATCCTAAGAGTTTTGTTGATGTAACCCCAAAGACACATTTCTTAGGGTTTAGTCTGACATTGAACTTTTCTAGCCTTGTGAGAAAATTCCCCAGGATATCCAGATGTCCTTCTCTAGAATAATATTTAGCTGGAATATCATCCACATAGTCCTCCATAAAGGTATGCATCATATCATGGAAGATAGTGGTCATTTCTCTCTTATAGGTTGCCCCTGCATTTTTCAACCCGAAGAGCATGAAATTCCAGCAAAAGGTTCCCCATGGACATGAAAATGCAGTCTTCTTCTGATCTTTTGGCACTATCTTGATCTGGTTGTATCTAGAGAAACCATCCATTATTGATAACATGGCATTCCCTACTATTAAGTCTACAATGATGTATATATTAGGCAAGGGGAAATCATCCTTGGGGCATGCCTTATTTAGATCCCTGGAATCTATAAATATCCTGATACTATTATCCGACTTTGGTACAGGTAAAATATTTGATATGCATTCAACATAATCAATAGACCTAATGAATCCTGCATCTAATAACTTCTTCAGCTCAGCCTTTACCATTAGTGTGATGTGTGGATGCATCTTTTTCAATTTTTGTTTTACAGGTTTGATTACAGTAGGCAAAGACAAATGATGCATTAAAAGATTTGGGTCCAAACCTAGCATATCAGAGTATGACCAAGAAAAGTTAATGCTTCTTTCTTCAAATAATTTGATAAATTTTGGTCTTTCTTGTTCTGTCATATATTTTGCTAGATGTAAAATCTTTGCTTGTTCTTCTGTACCAATATTTAAAGATTGTGTAGGCTCCACCAGAACTGATGACCTTTCATGATAATTCTCTAGAAGAGTGTCAAATCTCCCATCTTTCAGTGCCTCATAGAGGTTTTCACCATTCGATGAGTTCTTTATTTTTCCTTTTTCAAGATCTAATGCTGCCATAGAATGGTTTTCACCATTATATCCATTATTCTTGTTTTTATTTTTGCAACTGGAACATTTGAAACCCTCTTGTCGAATCGTGTTGTTATGAGAGTTATGGATATAACTTGTATTAGGTTCATCATAAAAAAGGAAATTTATGATAGCATCATCATTTGCATAGATGGGAACATTTAGAGGTTCAATGGGTTCCCAGTCAATAAGTTTGGGAATGGGTTCCCAGTCAATAAGTTTGGGATGGAATAAGGGCAAGAAGTCATCAGATTGACTTGGGTTGATGGTGGTAAGGGTTTAGACAATTATGTCATTAGAGTTGTCATTATTGATTTCAAGGTCAATGATGTTACTCTCCTCAAGATTATCTAGTTCACTCGATGTCTAGTCATCCTCACTTGAGTCATTGATATGTTGTGATCCTAATACAAGTGGTCTAGACCCTGAACTTTGTCCCTCCTCATGTGTAGGTGCATATTGTTTTATGAAATCGATTTCGACATCTGTGTAAGATATATCAGAATATAGATCCCATTCCTATTCATTAGAATGTTTTTTAGAGCTATCTCTTACTTGAAGGATTCTTTCAACTGCATTCTTAGTCATTTCTTTTTTTTCTTCTTCTGAGTATCCCAGTCCTATCTTATCTTTTGAATGAAGAGTAAGAGGTTGAATAGGTTCTACGATGCCTTCTTTCCTTTTTCCAATAGGTCCTTGTCCTTCATAACCCATTTTTTCTAAAATAGCCTTTCTTTTTCCATACTTATTTGTCTTGATGTTGATATTTGTTGATGCTGATGGTACTTGATCTTCGTACAACCAATCGAGGATAGCTTTGTTCTTTGATTCATCCTCTATAGTACCGGATTTCACAAATCTTTCCTCTAGAACCACGGTTGGTTGTGATGTTTTTTGTTTAATCATTGATTGTTTTCCATATGGTTTTGGAGATGGCATCAATTGTGAAAGATCAATAGCTTGCTCAATAGAATATTGCCCCATGCCCTTGTCTATTAGCTAGATATTTTCTTGGAATTTCTATGATAGGGAATTTTTGGGATCCTTAATGTCTATTAATGTAGTTTCAATAGCATTTGTATCTTTTGATTTATCCTTTTTCTCCACCCACTTGGATATAAGGTTTGGAGGTTTTTTGCCATCTGATGAATTTGAAGTGCATGCTTCCCTATTGTGAGGCACAAAGGTGTCTTGAGAAGTTTTGAGTGTGTTACAATGTTGAGGATTGTTATAATCTGCTGATATAGTCACCTCTTGTTCATTAACTAGGAATTTGGGACACTGGTGATAGGTCAAAGGTACTACCTACATTTCATGAATCCACGGATGTCCTAAGAGTATATTGCAGGTTAACTCTTTTTCTAGTACCTGGTATGCTATATTTTTCACCATTGGTCCCACATGAATGGGCAAAACAATCAGTCCTTTAGAAGATCTCTCTTCTTCATGATAAGCCTTTATTTTCATTTTTCTCTGGGCATCAATACCATTATCTAAATACCCTAGTGCATGGATTAACTTTAAAGTACATATATTTAAACCAACTCCCCCATCTATTAAGACTCTTTTAACTCGATGTTTGTGGATCAAAACTTTAGTATGGAGGGCGGTGTTATGTGGATGATTAAGCGATATATCATCCTTCTTAGAGAATGATAGACAATGTGGTGTGGTCAAATGTCCCACCATAGCCTAGAATTGACAAACATCTAGGTTGTTGGGTACTGTGGTGGCAAAAAGTGCTTGTTCTAAAATCTCCTTATGGGATGGTGATATTTTAAAAAGTTCAAGTATTGATATTTGCACTAGTATTTTCTGAAGTTGGTTGATAATGTCGTATCGGATTGGATGTGGAGTGGTGCTTTTAGATGCAAATCCCTTGAAAATTACCTTGGATTTCCCTGTGGTCATCACATTAACCGGTTGATAGTCTTGTTTTTCTCTTATTTTTAAAACATTTATCTGATTGTCGGATACTTATATGCTTGGGATTAGATCTAGGGGGATAATTTCACTAGTTTTGTTGTTGTCCATGTGATTATTGGTCGCAGTATCACTTTATAATTTGGAAAGACAAAAGATCGTGCTATCATAAACGTGATTGACATTTTTACCCTTACTGTTTGTAGAAGATGATGCTCCCTTGTCATAATTTGGTAAAAGGTCTTCAAAAGCTGTATGATCATTGTTATTGTGATGCCCCTCTATGTATACCTTGTTGTTGTCAATCAGATCTTGAACTATATGTTTTAATTCCATGCAATCATTTGTCTTCTATCCCTTATTGTTATGGAAGTTACAATAATCTGCCTCATTCCACCATGGTGGTTTGACTTTTGGATCCCAAAATCACGCTTCTTATGTAGTGATAAGACCACTTGTAACTAGTTCCCTCATTGATGATTCCAATGTTTGGCCTAATAGTGTGAACCTACGTCGGTTTTATGATTTTTGATATGTTTGTGGTTTTGAGTTTTCATTGTTTTGATTGACATTCGACTTGATGTTTTGATCACTATTCTGGTTCGTCTTTGCAATAGAGGTTGTCAAGTTGAAAACTAGCTTCACATTTTGTAAATCACTTGCGGTTTCGTTGATCCCAATGTTTCTGTTCTTTTTCCAGAATTTAGTTTTTTCATTGTTGGTGTATTGATTTGAAGAGTTGGCATTGTTTTATTTTTCATTGTAGTGTTTGATCACCCCTCATTTTATCAATGCTTCTTCGATTTTAAGGCCATTTTCAATGACCTTTTCAAATTTTGGAGGACATTTTAATTCGAGCCTATAGCTCATCTCATCCGTCAAATTTTCTATGAATAACACCATCTTTTCTTCCTCAGGTATGGAGCGAGGATACCTAGCAAATAGTCTCCGTCATCATTGTAAGAAGGACATGAATGTCTCACCTTTATTTTTCTTCATGTTATATAGATATTTTATTGTGACATCATTATGGATGTTAAAAGAATATCGTGATATGAACCTATTGACAAGCTCTTCAAAAGTTCATGTACCTAGTTGCAATTTGGAAAATGATTCGATACATTGCCCTCCTAAACTTCTTGGAAATAACCTCATGAGGTAATTTTCTTCCTGTGTGAACTCTAAGCTCATGGTTCTAAATTCCCTTACATGGTCAATTGGATTTGTCTTACCATTATATTTGTCATATTTTGGAAATTCGCAGTGTCTAGGGAAAGGTATCATGTTTACTATTGGATCAAAAGGATAAGGAAAAATGTCCTATAATGCATACCTTTTCATGTTTCCCTTTGGCATGTCTTGAATATGTTGTAAGTTTTGCATTTGTTGTGTTAGGGCCACAACTTGATTTGTGTTTGGTGTTTGTTGTGGTATTTCAGTTTCATTTGTTCTAGGTGCTTCTTTTAAGTGATTGACATCGAAATCTTTGGGAAGTTTGGCACTTGATTCAACTAGCATTAGGAGATATTTCTCCATGTCTTTCTCTAAGATATTCTCCATAAATTTATGGAATTTTGGGTCTTGTTGCATTGCTTGTATGTCTTCTATTGTTATTCCATTCTTGTCACTTTGATGTAAGCTATTTCAGGGATTTTCTTCTGCCATGGTTTTTGATGTTTCAAGTTCTTTTTCTAAGAGCCTCTGTTTTTGTAACCTGGTGAAGATTGGCATACAAGTGTTTTTTTTTTCCTACCAAACTTTGATCTTTTATGCTGGATAAATGTCAAGTGAATTTTTAAAGATTTCAAATAGGATGATATATCCTATTGATAAGACTAGGTTAAAAATCTGATTACTATGCTTTATTTCGTGATAGTAGGATGATAATATCTCGATGATGAAACTTTAGCTAAATAACCAAGGTTTTTTTTTTTTTTACTTGACACTTTATGGTTTGCATGATCTGTGTTTTAGTTGAAAAGATAGTTAACCTATAGGAACATATTCATTTATGATTTCTAGACAGTGTCTATATTGAAAAGATACTTATGTTTTGACAAAAATCCATGTTTAGATGATAAAAAAACTAACCGATATGTTTCAAAACTCTTTGTTTTGAAAGCACTAAAACAGTGTTCAAAAGTGCTAAAATAGAACTTGGGAGTGTTATTTTGTGGAAATGCTAAAATAGAGTTGAAAAGCATTGAAATAGAGGATAAAAGTGCTATTTTTGTGGAAGTGCTAGAACAGTGCTTGGAAGTGCTGAAATAGAGCATGAAAGCGCTATTTTTGTGGCAATGCTAGAACAATGCTTGGAAGCATGGAAATAGAGGATAAAAGTGTTATTTTTGTGGAAGTGCTAAAATAGAGTCCCAAAGTGCTGAAACAGAGGATGGAAGCACTTTTTTGTGGAAGTGCTAAAACAGAGTCCCAAAGTGCTAAATAGCGCTTAGGAGTGTTTAAGACTCTATTGTAGAACTTGATTTGGCCTTGTGGAGTATTCTATCATTGGTTGTGGGATGTAGGACTGACGTATGGGTTGACTATGATTATGATGTTGTGTAAGGGCTCTCCCTTGGAAGAAGGATTGTGAATAAAGAGATTCTAAGGTGTAACCACCAGTGTAACCTCTAGCGAAATCGTGATACCTATGTATGAAGGTTCTATTTTGCAGAAATAGTTTTCAACTTTGATATAAGAAACACCTTTTTCTTAAAATATTTTGGTAACCAAGTGGTCTCTTTGGTTTTTTGACTTTGATCATTTTCTTGACAAACTGTTTGGATTTCCAATCTCAAACCATGAATTTTTCTAACCTGATTTGGTTTGCGGTTTTCAGGATGATTTGTTATCTAAGTTATAATGATTTGAAAACATAGTAAGAAAATTGTAGAATAATTATTTTAGTCCTAGAATCTGAACAGATAGTGTATATTCAAGAACCATGAATGGTCCTTATTGATTTCCACTAGTTTATTTTAACAAATATATACTTCAGATAGACTCATTCTTAAAGTCAAAAAGGTCATCATTATACTCAACAACCCACATCTTAAAATTGCATTGACTCACACAGCTATGTCACCCCCTAGAGGTCACCCGTGTCTTTGTCATTTCTAGGTGCGTACTCAAAGTTGGATTTATTGTCCCTTGAAAAAATAGTCCTTGGTAATTATATGGTGAGTGTCTTGGGGGAATATTCTACTATCCCCTTGCACTATGAGTATTACAATGTCTGGTTAACTGACTCAGTTGGAAACTATGCTATGGTTCTTAGATAGGGTTTCCATGCGGTGTGGCAAATGATAAAATCCCTCAAGAGACCTCCCAATCTTTAGAACAAAGATTTTAGAGATGGTTATCTTACACACTACTATCAAGTTGGAATTTCATCAACAACTCACATTTGTTTAGAGTGGGTTGGAATCCTTGGCTTTAAGCATTCCCACTTAGGTCATTTCCATAGGGTGAGTACTTTTTTCCACTATGATAGGCCTTCTAAAGGTTTTAATAAAAGCATAAAATTGTATGGAAATGAAGGATGATTCTGGCACTTCGATCTCCCAGTTAAGGGGAGAGCATAAGACTATTCAACACACAAGCACAACAAATAATGATTTATTTTAAGCCCAAAAGACAAATTTTGCTAATCTATGTGAAGATTTTTCTTCACAAAAGTCATGGTATCAATTTTTAACTAATATAGAAAAATGTGTGATGCCTATCCTAGAATTGATAAATTTTAAATCCAGTGACTACTCTAGGATTGCTTATTTTTAGTCCAAATACATCAAAATAAAATTTTGGCCGTGGTCGCATCAGATTTAGATAAGCAGTTACAAAAGCGTTGAAATAGAGAATAGAAGCTCTATAGTTTACAATAGATGCACTATAGTTGAAAGCACTGAAACAAAGATCCAAAGTGCTATACTTTTCCACAGAAGCACTATATCAGATGTGTTGAAAATGGGTTGCCGATGTGCTGAAATAGTTCATGGAAGCACTATAGTTTACTTCCACACTATAGCTTTTTGGAGATGCTGAAACATATCATGGAACTGCTATAGTTTCCCATGCAAGCGCTATAACTTTTGATGGAAGCGCTAGAAAATTTCTCGATCGCATTAATCTCAACACGTCGGAAACCTATGTGGCACTTTTCAGAAAAAAATTGTAAAATATGGGGTTAATGCAACACGATGGGTGCCAAATTTTAAGTGTGAAATAAGTATGAGTGAAATAAATAAAAACACTTCTTAATATGACATTATATCAATGAATTTTAATCAACAAATAAGCTATTTAAAAACCAAAAATCCATTGAAAGCGGCATATTGCTCTCTATCTCCAACGATTTATTAAACCACTATGGCTCTCAGATCATGTAAGCATTGGGACTATTAAAATGACAATTTGAAGAATGAGAATGATGCTAAATGAAATGATGTGATGATTACTTGATATCTAAATGATAAAAGGAATCTAATTTATTCTATGCTTGACATAAAACTGTTGGATGAAAGCTACAGTATGCAACCATGATTATGATTCTAAAATTCTATGATGCTATGATTGTTTGATTCTTGATGCTATTTCTACAGAGTAAGATTTCATAAACTTGGATATTTTGGATCCTTTTCCTGTTGAATGAAGTTTTATTTATAGATTTCTCAGCAGCAGCTTTGTAGAGGGGTATCAAACAGAGGCTTGGATTTAATATGAAGAATTGAATGGTGAGAGATGGAGGGGATTGAGAAGATTTTGGGAATGGTTCGTACGCATGAAAACACCAGGAAAGAAGAGAGGAAGGATTGATGGAAGAGGATTGAGAGATGGATTTCCAATTTGTCTCCAATTTGTCTCCAAATCTTCCCGTGAAGATTGAATCAATTAATTTTGACATAAATTAGACATATGATATCTAATTTGGTTTTGAGGAAATAGAGGAAATTGATTTATGCTTTAATTTAAATATTTTGATTTATTTAAATTAGCAAAAGAGGGATAAATAATTTAATAAAACAAACTATGAAAATTGTTTATTAAATTAAAATAGAAGAATATGGTAATTAATCAATAACGTGTTTAACCTTTATTTAATTAATTTAAATAGATGTGATAGAATAAAGTAGGGGAGATTGATAATTAAATTAAATAAATTATTTAATTTTGTTTATTTAATTAAGATGAGATAATAGTAGAATTTAAATGTGAATTTAAATATGAACTATACAAATAAATATTTCTATTTATTCAACAGTAAAGGAATTTAGGATAATTAATCAAATAAACTGTATTTAAATAATCAGATTCTCTAGACCAATTTTAGGTGTATACAATAACAAAGGCTACAAGCTACTACTGCAAATCCACTGTGCTCTCGAGATAAATAGAAGCTCAACCAACTTCAAGACCGTAAGTAGAACACAATTTTGAAGATAAAGAATCCTCCAGAGAACAAGACAATCCATAAACTAGAACAACAACCAAATCAGGTTGCCCTTATCTAACTAATCAACCCATGAGATCAGAAATAGCACCCATAGTAAATACTAATCCATCCAATCTAACATACCTTGAAGGTACCCAGAATATTAGTAGAACTTATGCCAACAACATATATAACCCATAAACTGCAATCACAATCTCCATGTGTCAAACTTGTCAATGAAGAACATACACATCCAAGAACTCCCACTGCATGGAGAATGTCAAAAAACTGAAAATGATCAAGGAATACCAAGTCTACCAATAGCATCATATAGAAAGTGTAAACAACATCATGGAGTACCAAGGAATCATCCACAACGATATGTAAAATATGTAAACCAATAACCTGTAAGAACAACTCTCACCACAAGTCTCCATAGCTCTCCCAAATTCTCCACACCCAACAAAGGAAAGAGATAAAGGAACCTCCATGTCATTATCCAAGAACATAAGAAAAAAAAAATGACCACAAGGTAGTGATCACAATAGCTCCAACCAAACCTCAAACCAATGTAATGTGAAACTAAACATATAAGAAGATAACCAGGACCAAAGAGAGAAACTCTACACATCATATACTTGTAGAAAATTCTTCTACATACACCTCAAAATTCCAACTATGGGTGATCCCATAATACTAGTTTACAATTTTTTTCCAAACTAGACACTAAACTGATTTTCTTAACTAAATCTTCACTTTTAGGCACATATAGTGGCTAAAAAATGAAGAATTTGAGGATGATGCAAACTAGTGATTTGTGAAATTTTTTCTATAGATTCTAAATATATTTATTGAAAAAAATTTCAAATCAGATTGCACTTATTTTTCCATCTCCTTCGAAAACTAGCTTTTAACTATAAACGCCATTTTTAAAGAGTTACGTCATTGGCTAACACATAACTTCTTTTTTTATGAAGGATAAAATTATATTTTTTTCAAATTTAGATTCGTAACTATGATATCTAGTGCATGGAATTGGTTTTGTAGTATATTTTTGAATATTTTTTTCTTAATTAAGTTTCAATGTTGAACCTTTTACAATTTAGATTTAATTCATTGGCTAAATCATAGATTTTTTTGTTGGATCAAGGACATCAATATCTAGTGCACTGATTTTTTTTTATTTTTATTTTTTTTGATAAAATGCTATTTTTTATATGTAGAATAGAGAGCTTGATTTTTAGTGAAAAACCTATGTTTAATCAAGCTAAACAATAAAATACATAATAAAACCAAAACATAATAAAATTATATTCTATGGATAGCTTGTTCTGAGGACTACCATCATCCAGTTGGGTCTATCAAGTCTCCTCCATTTTTATTCTCAACCAGAGCTTTGAAGGGAAAAATTCTATAGAAATTTGATGCAAGAGGGGGAGAAGGGGGGAAAATGGGGGTTTGAATGAACCTAGGTTCGAATGAATCCCCCTTGGAGGTTCACTAGAACTAGGGTTTGAATGAACCCTAGTTCAAGCGAAACCCCCTTGTATTTAATTTTCCATTATCTTTGTCATAAAAAAATGTAAAAAAGTGGGTCCCATCATTTAATAGGTTTTGCTTGAACTAGGGTTCATTTGAACCAAATTTGGGTCCATTCAAACACCCTAGTTCATGTGAACCCCTAAAAAGAAAACAAAATTCATAGGAGCATTTTTGCAATTTTTCTTTCCCACTCGAATTGTAAACCAGTATTGTGGGATCACCCCTATATCAAGTATGATCTCCTTCACATCACCCCAAAAGAAAATCCATAACCACACCCAACCGTTCAATCAAACATAACATATATATCATGTAACCAACATGGATGGAAGCCTCTCATAACCAAAGAAGATCAAACTAAATCCATTCCCAATGAAGGAAATAAGCCCAATAAATCTCGTAAACTCAACATCAATGAATGTAATCAAAATTCATAAGGAGATAAACATGCCAAAAATCTTCAAATGAATCCTCCAAAACCGTATATCGATAGCTCAAGATCCATATGTATGAGAAGACAAAGCATAACCTAATAACCTGAAAGAAAAAATGGGAAATACTTCTCAAGTAAACTACCAAGAGGACCAAGAGTGGGGAATGAGAATGCCCCCCCAAGATATCCAAGTAATCATGACTTATCCAAGAACACTCCCCTCATAGATCCATGTTGAACTCACATCCAACCAAGGTGTAGGCTCCTTGAACTTCCTATTGAATTCTCATGAAGGGTAATCATCTCAACAAATATCTCTAACCACAAGAGAACTCTACCCTCACCTATGTTTTCATTATCCATGAGTACTTGTAACCAATAAATCAATGCAAAACTCCAAATGCAACAAAGTATCATCATGAAGTAATCAAGCAAATGATCAATGTACCCAATACCAAGAGAACCACACAAGATCAATGTCAAATCTCGAATCATGAATCAAGAAAAAAACCATGACATCATGATCTCACATGTCTTCAAAGAATATCATTTGATCCAAAGAAGATAACAAGCACCTGTATCATGCCAAAACTCTAATTTAAAATTAAGATGAAACCATGACATAATAACATAGCCATCTTATCAAAACACAGATCACATAATAAAATACAAATCATGACACCTCAACCAAAGACTAATGAAAAATTGAATGGAAAACCAAGATGTCAACATATCCATTTACATGAAAAAATAAATGTCTCCAAATAATGTCCATGCAAATGTGAAATAAACCTTTTGTAAAAAAAGGATCTAAGAGCTCCTCCTAGTAACATCTGCAACACTAAAGAGTATCATACATCACTAAGCGATGAATCCACAATCACTGCTAAAGCTCCCACTGAATAGTGATATCGAGCTTTCCAAGCATCATGACAACCATCTCCTTAATGAATATTCTTTATGGTTTTAATACAATAAAATACAATTTATTAGCAACACAAAAATCTCCAAGACAAGAAGATAAAAAATATGCTACAAACCCCATAACTGAATATCGAAGAATTTAATATCATCCATCCTCTTGTCTCAAAACAAAATACCAATGCACAAATGACCACATACAAGGCCAACTAATGAAATTTGCATCAACACTGAATCAATCTTGTGGATATAGACAATCCACATCCAAGTCATCCCACTACATCCAATGGGTAGGTAATCCACAAACTATGTAACTTGTAGATCCCATACACTAAAGCATGCAAACTCATCATCACATTAGTAACATGCAAAACTGAGATATAAAAGAAGATAACATGTAAATTTTAAGACTCAAACACTAGATCACAATCAGACTCAATTTTCTAAATAAATCCACAACTGAGTACAATAGTCAAGGAGCTAATCAAGCATTCTTGCAAATCTGCAATTATTTTCATCTAGAAAACTATGAGAGTCTAGAACACAATATTTTCCACAAATCTAGGTGATCCCACAAAGCTGGTTTACAATTTTTGAGAGGAACTGATTTTTGCTGAAATCACATATTTTTAGAAAATATAATGATTTAATCCTTTAAAATTTTCATTTTAAGGATTCCAATTGAAGAGGGTTTTATCAAACCACCTTAGATCAAACTCCCTTGGATAGAACCTCGCTAGTTTTAAACCATACCTATAAATGAGTCTCCTTTACACCTATCAAAATGCTGATAAAAAATCACTTTTGATTCACCTTTTTGGGGATCAAATGAATTCATTTAAAATTTATTTCAAATGATTATGGTAGTCCTCAAAATGAGCTATCCCAAAAATATAATTTTAATATTTTTTGGTTTTATTATGTAAGTGTTTTTTAGTTTTATTAAACATAGGTTTTTCACCGAAAAATCAAGCTCTGTGTTTTGCACATGTGGAAAAACAGAAAAATATCAAAATAATTTTTAAAAAAATATTTTCATGCTGGGTATTGATGTCCTTGATCCATTAAGAAAAAAAAATCTGAATTTCGATACATACAGAAAAATTTATGTTGTATACAGTCTACCTATGTTTGAATTGCAATTGGTTTGACTTCGAAACTCTATTAAGGAAAAAATATTCAATAAAAAACTATGAGACCAAATGAAAGTGCTAGATATCGTAGTTACAAATCTAAATTCTAAAAAATTAGAATTTTATCCTTCATACAAAAAAAATTATGTTGTATACGGTAAGCGTCACTTTTTAAAAATGTTGTTTACTGAAAAAAAAAACCAATTTTTGTGGGAGATGGAAAAAGAAATGCAATATTATTCCAAAAAATTAAAAAAATATATTTTTAGGATCTACAAACAAAATGTGATGAGACTCTAGTTTGCATCATCTCCAATTTCTCATGGTTTAACCGCTATAGGTGCCCGAAGATTTAGTTAAAAATAATAATTTCAATGTCCAATTTGGCCAAAAATTGTAAACCACTATTTTGGGATCACCCATCTACAAATCATAGATTTTTTATTAACATGTAAAACCTATGAAAACATCTCCATGTAAATCTGAAATCACTTATACATCTAGAATAATACATCACACATATTTTATCTAAACAAATGAATACTCCAAATCTAGACAAACCCACAACTTTTAGAACATAGGAAAACTGTAAAACCTTTAGAGAAAATAGGTTGTCCAAAAGCTTATAAAATATAAATTATCCCAACTTCAAAACCACCATCAAATCACCATTTCCTCAATGAGAAAGTTTCAAACCTCCTCAAAACATGTACAAATAATATGTTCAAACTTGTAACTATCTTACATCCATAAATACCTCAAGGGAAACATAATATAGAAAAATAGTTCATCTACAGATCTACAAAATTGCAAGTTTTGATTAATCGTGTAAAACTTGCAAACCCAACATATTTTGTAACAAACATGCAAATCCATATCCACTTAACATTTGGAAGATCCCCAAGTTTGAAAACAATCATAATAGTTAAACCAAAACAATGGAATATCATGAATATATATAACCATAGATTTTTAAGCAAAAAATCCATAAAACCATCAAATCCCAAAAGCATGAATATGAGCCATGAAAGTACAAACATCCATTAGGAAAGTATAGGTCAAAGAAATTCTAGGCCTATTTGTAGGCCAATTCCACCACTAACATACATACATGCATTCGAGAGAGAATTAGGCTATTCTAGAAGCTTCCAGATCATCCAATGATCAACTACGTAGCCTTACATGCATTGAAGGTTATTCAGTTGTCAAACAAGAGCTCCAAATCAATAGCATATCAAATATAACCACATGATCAACTCCATAAAACTCCATTTCTCCATTCTTCGCAATATTTTTTATTTCTAGAAAACAAGATCAACTGCAAAACTTCCACTCAAACAAGGATTAATAATCAACCAATTCCTTCAAAATAGATCCCCTCAAGTTTCCCAAGCTAAGAAATCATAACATAAGAAATAGTTCCATAACCCTAAACACCACATGCATCACTATGTGATCACATGCAAGTGACATGCAAATCCATGAAAGTACATGCAACTTACATACATACACATGCAAGCACATGCAAATATGGAACTGAGCTCTGATACAAAATGAAAGGGAAATGACAAACTTGAAAAGCCTTCGAAGATCAATATGAACCTACAATATCTCATGTATCTTTAAAGAAATCAGATTTCAATCATCTTGATACAAGAACATACTACTATGTCTTAAAGCAGAAACAAACATAGTTAAATTTCCATGCATTAACCCTTAGAGGAAAGTTGATGTAGTTTCAAATCTAATAAGATTTCAGCAGCATAATGGCATGTAAATTATTTCAAGAATTAGAAACATGAAGAATAGAAGAAAGATAGATAAAAGAGAAGAAGACAAGATATACATGGGGAAAACCCTTTCAGGTAAAAAAAGTCACACTCTAAAGCCTTGAATCAATGTATTAATCTACAAAAATACATTTACAATACACTTGTAGGCTCATAGACTTAACATGGAGACTGCATCTTTCTCTTCTAGAGGAAATCTAACAACACTTCGATACCTACAATATACAACATACAAAACCCACTCCAAGACAACCAATATATAGAGAATACAAGAGATGGGCATCCAAATCCATGTGAAAAAATTTTCAAACACATATTTGACTCTTGTTACACTTGTCACATGATTCCTAAGGGTATGTGCAAGAACATCATGGAAAAAATAGGCCCTTAAGTGGCGATGAAAATTCAGAAAATTAGAGTTAGGCAACTTGATGTAAATATTTGAATAAGTTATCTATATTATTTCAAAAATATGTAAAAATAGAATCTGTAGCAAAGTGAATGTAGTTTCTAAAATACTAGGTTTATTTTAAATATACATATATATATATATATATATATATATATATTTGGTGAAAATTTGAAATTTCAATGAAGTAGTACTTAAATTTCAGGGAAAAAATAAGTAGGTTTCCATCTGACCACCCTAACCACAAAAAAATGATAATATTGTTTTATAAGATTTTAGATATAAGTAGAGGACTCATGTCCCCATGTGATGCATATTTTTTTGTAATTTTTTTCCAAGTAAATAATTAATTATGATTTTTTTATTACAAATTTTAAAACATATTAAAAAATCGTATGTCTGACCACCTTAACTTGGTCAAAAATTCATGAAATTCATTTATTTTTTAATCCTATAGTATGTGAAGCATAGAATGTGATGCATGTTTTGGATTCAAAAAATGTGTTACCGTTTGAAAGATATAGACGTTTTTCAATCAGCCTATCAATCAAGAATTTAGTCATAATTCAAATAGAAAATGAATAATAATAATTTATTAAATTCAAAGTAAAGCATCATTTATATTGGTGGAAAGTTGGGAATCTCTTTTATAAACCCTTTTGTTTCATCAATTTTGGGTAAAAAAAAGTCTCCAACCACATGGGTCATCATATCACTTATATATCGCCACTTTTTGGCCCATCATGATCCTTCACATACCCCTAACCCCCTTACATGCCTCCATACTTGGGCACCCCAAATTTTCCCCTAATAGGTATGACAAATTCCTTACAATGTCATAGAATTTGTCATATATGACAACTCTTACAACTATAAGAGAATTTTTCATAACTAAGTAAATATGGAAGATGCCTCTTACATTCTCTTATAGCTTGTCATAGGTCAAACATGGTCACCTAGATTCCTCATGCAAATATTCCTTCCAACACTTGCCCAACCTGTCATAGAATCTAGCTCTTATGTGTCATAAGATTGTCTTAGGAATCCATCATAAGAATCAATCATACTTTGTCATAGAATCCCTCAAAGATGCTAACACATGTCAAGGAATCTCTTTCAAAAGTGGGATGCCTACATTTCCATGTGGAGACCACAACATCCATGTAACATCCCATGTCACCTCTCAATATGTTGAAAACTCACCGTTCCAATTCATATTAGATGAAAAATTAATATGGGCAAGAAATTACAACATAAGCATTAATAAATTAATATTTTAATGTTGAGAAATTGCAAAGGTTGAGACATCTTAATTTCCAATAGCATGTTCCAAATTTGAGAAGGAATTTAATTCTTGCAAGACAATTGGGTAGTGAAGGTTGCATGGTTACCTTTCAAGACAAAGTTTGGAAGGTCACTAAAGGTGAATTAGTAGTAGCTAAAGGTAAAAATGTAGACACATTTTATTTGTGTATTGGTAATACTTACTCTACCTTAGTTGCTACAAAAATAGTTTCTATTCAGATAGTTATAGCACTTGATATAGGGAAAAACAAAATTGTGGCACCATAGGCTTCGGCATATGAGTGAGAGGGATGAATATCCTTCACTCTAGAAAGTTGCTACTAGGTTTGAAGTAGATTGGCTTGGAGTTCTACAAAAGTTTTGTTTATGGAAAATAGAAAAGATTTTGATTTCTCAAAGTTGGGAAAGAGAAAAAGAGTGAGAAATTAGAGCCTTTTTATTCAGATGTACGGGGACCAACTCAGGTATCTTCTTTTTGTGGCTCTTGTTATTATGTTACTTTTATTAATGATGAAACTAGGAAAACATGGGTGTATTTCCTAAAAAAGACTTATAAGTATTTGAAACTTTTAAAAAGTGGAAAGCTTTGGTTGAGAATGAGATAAGAAAAAATTTGAAGTTTCTTAGATCTGATAATGGAGGTAAGTATTACAATAGGGAATGTGAAAATTATTGTGCATAGAATAGAATCCATAGGTAGAAAATGCTTCCTAGAACCCCACAAGAAAATCATGTGATTGATAGGATGAATAAGACAATTATGGAGCATGGAAGGAGCATGAGATTGCATGTTGGAATACCCTTAAACTTTTAGGAAAATGTTTTACATACCACTATTTATTTAATAAACAAGGGACCTTCAAATCCTTTGGATGGTGGCATTCCAAAGGAGGCTTGGATGAATAAAAATCTAAATTATTCATTTTTGAAAACCTTTGGTTGGGAAGCTTTTGTCCATGTTGATATTGAAAATAGATCCAAGCTTGAGGCTAAGTCTAAAAATGTACCTTCATTGGATATGGAGTAGATGAATTTGGTTATCAGTTATGGGATTAAGAAAATCATAAAATCATTAGGAGCAGAGATGTTATATTCAATGAGAAGGTCATGTATAAGGATCAACTATAGGAAAAGAAGCATGAACAAGCCAAAAAGGAATATGTGGTGCTAGATGAGATTCTAGAAAATAAAATACCAATGCACTCGACGCTCAACAATAAAAGGTTATCCCACAGACTCTTGCAAGTGTTAGACGTTCTACAAGGATAACTAGACCTCCAAAAATATTTTCTGCATCATTATATTTTATATTATTAACCGAATATGGTGAACCTAAAAGTTATGAAGAAGCAATGCAAGTAGATACCAAAAATTAGTGGGAGCTAGGCATGAAAGAGGAAATGGATTCCTTGCTGCAAAATAGACTTGGGACTTAGTCCAATTGCCTGCAGGTAAAAGAGCATTGCTAAATACATAGGTTTAGAGGTTGAAGGATGAAGATGGAGGCAAGAAATGATATAAGGCCAGACTTGTGGTAAAAGGTTTTGTAAAGAAAAAAGGTATAGATTTTGATGAAATATTTTCTCTAGTTTTAAAGATGACTTCTATTAGAACTATTCTAAGTCTTGTGGCTATGGATGACTTGCATCTTGAATAGATATATATGAAAACAATATTTCTCCATAGGAATTTGGAAGAGGAAATATACATGCAACAACCATAGGGATATGAGGTCAAGGGTAAGGAGGAATTTTTGTGTAGGTTAAAGAAGAGTTTGTATGGCCTGAAGCAAGCGCCTCGGTAATGGTATTCAAAATTTGATAGTTTTATGGTTGGACAAGGTTACAAAAGATGGCATTCTAATTATTGTGTTTATTTTAAGAAATTGGATAATGGAAGCTATATCATCCTATTTTCTTTATGTTGATGATGCTTGTTGTTGCGTCTAACATGTAGAATATTAATGAAATTAAGAAGAAATTACCAAATTCATTTGCTATGAAGGATCTGGGTGTGACAAAAAATATCCTTGGTATGAGGATCACACGAGATAGGGAAATTTTTTATTTATTTTTGTCTCAAAGTGAGTATGTAGAGGGGTATGTTCAGGATCATCATGGGAAAAATAGGCCTTTAAGTGGCGACGAAAATTCAGAAAATCAGAGTTAGGCAACTTGACATAAAAATTTGAATAAGTTATCTATATTATTTCAGAAATATGTAAAAATAGAATATGTAGAAAATATAATGTAGTTTCAAAACTACTAGGTTTATTTAAAAAAAAAAAAAATCTATTTGGTGAAATTTTGAAATTGCAATGCAGTAGCACTTAAATTTTAGGGAAAAAATAAGAAGTAGGTGTTTGTCTGACCACCCTAACCACAATAAAATGATAATATTTTTTTATAAGATTTTATATATTAGTAGAGGACTCATTTCCTAATGTGAGGCATATTTTTTTGTAATTTTTTTCCAAGTAAATAATTAATTATGAATTTTTTTATTACAACTTTTTAAAAATATAAAAAACTTGTATGTTTGACCACCTTAACTTGGTCAAAACTTCATGAAATTTTATTTTATTTTTTAAATCCTATAGTATGCAAAGCATAGAATGTGACACATATTTTGGATTAAAAAAATGTGATATCATTTGAAAGCTATAGATGTTTTTCAATCAACCTATCAATCAGGACTTTAGTCATAATTGAAATAGAAAATGAATAATATTTATTTATTAAATTCAAAGTAAAGAATAATTTATATTGGTGGAAGGTTGAGAATCTTCTCTAAAAACCCTTTTCTTTTCATCAATTTTTGGTAAAAATAATGTTGTCAACCACATGGGCCATCATATCACTTACAAATCACCACTTTTTGACCCATCTTGATCCTGGACATACCCAGAGAAGATGTTGAAAAGGTCTAACATGTAGAATGTAAGAAAAATTAGTACACCTTTGCTTATTCATTTTAAGTTGACTAAGGAGATGTGTACAAAGAAACAAAAGGAGGAAGACAAAATGTCTAAGATACCATATGTATCAATAGTCAGTAGCTTAATGTATACAATGGTATGCACAAGGCTAGATATTGCACATGTAGTGGGAGTTATCATCAGGTATAGGAACAATCCAGGAATGGAACATTGGAATGCAATAAAATAGATTCTCAGATATTTAAGAGGTACTACTTCAAAGAAACTATGTTTTGGAGGAACAAATTCTGCTCTAAAAGGATATGTTCTTTGATCTGACCGGTGATATTTATAGCAAGAGGAGTACTACAAGGTATGTTTTCACTATAGGAGGTACTATAGTCAATTGGATTTCAAGGCTACAAAAGGTTGTTGTGCTTGTAACCACTGAGGCTAAGTATATTGCTGCTATGGAAGCTAGCAAGGAGATGATTTGGTTACAATATTTATTTAGAGGAATTTGGACAATGACAAGAAGATAGCCCTTTGTACACTGACATCCAAAGTTCCATTCATGTTGCTAAAAATTTAGCTCTACATTCAAAAATTAAGCACATATAGCTCATATACCACTTCATTCGGTTAGTTTTGGAGGATGGATAGTTGAAGCTGGAGAAAATTCACACAAGTGAGAATCCTGCAAATAGGCTCACAAAGGTAGTTACGTGGGAGAAACTAATTTCCTCATCAGTTTTTATTGGCCTTCATAGCTGATAATGGTGGACATAAGAAACCATCCAGATCTGTAATCTTGTGGGAGCTCCAAGTGAAGCAGTGTCATCCAGGATCAGTCTCCAAGTGGGAGATTCTTTGGTGTGGAGCCCGATTAGTCTCTAATTGGGAAATTGTTGGTATGTGCTAACTGATTATGACAATAATGTACACTATTTTTGCCTTATTTTTCTCATCAAGGGGTTGGTAGTTAATTTTTTTTACTTGACCAATGAGAAACAACTTTGTAAAACCCTAATTCTAGAAGCTTTCAAAAATCTTGTTATAAGTAGTTAGGATGCATGTTGCAATATGGTATTCATGAGATTGTAATCTATTTTGAATTGGATAATAAAATAATTGGGTGGTTGAGTTTCTATGGATGTGGCCCATATTGGTTGAACCATGTTAAAATTCTATGTTAATCTCTTTTGTGTGATTCTTCATTGTTATTTCTAGGTTATTTAATTTGCATATAATTGTTAATGTTTATTGCTTTGATTTGCCTAAACCCTAATGGGAATATCAATAAATTTTGGGTTTTAGATGATCATTACTGAATGTATTTATGGGGAATAGAATAAGATTGAGAGAGGATAATAAGACATATGGTAAGCTATGATCAAGGGATGAATATTTTGTAACTTCATATATAAATTTTTTTAGAGGTTTGTAGTCATGGTATCTAAAATATCACATAATAGGATAGCATATCTTTTCATTGAAGGAATATTTGAACCACTTAAAGGCTTGTCCAAGGAATGTTTCCATCCACCTTAAAGGAGGCTATCAAAATATCTCCAACTCTAAATATGAACTTATTTTTAAGAATAATTTTTTCTATCATTACAAGAAACCCACCTTTGGGAAGTGTAAGGGAAATTTCAAATAGCAAAAACTTCATGCAAATTTCTAGAGCTTCATACCATTGGTGGAATAAAATAAGCTAGATTAAGATGCTAAGAATGAGGCCAAGAGAAAGAAACTTTATTTTTTATATAAGGAACTGTGTGAACTAGGCCATGGATTCTTTGCTAGAGAAGAGTTTGAGTACATTGAGGTGGTTTCTAATGAAAATTTTCAACAAGAAAATAATTGACCACAAGTAGTTTTAGAATGTTTTAAATTAAAAGAATAGAAGGTGAATTTATGGGTGGTGGCACCCTTTCAAGTCTAAATTAGAAGTGTTGGATATTGCTGATATGTGGTTTTAATTGATGTCAACACTATTGGAATTAATTCCTTTAAGGCTGTATATGTCAAGGATATTAATAAAATCGTAATAAATTAAGTTGCAGGTTGTCAGTGATGCAGTGAAGTTCAGTATGTTGGCTAATTCAGTATATTGATGGTGATTAGTTGTGGATTAAAGGGTTTGATGTGAAGTATATCTAGTTTATCCACCAAATTTTTTAGAGGTTCGCATGAATATTCGATCAAGTTATGAGTATCAGGTTCTGACAGTTGTTTTGTTACTTCAATTGGTGTTCTGGAAAGAAGATGTTGTGATTCTAGTAATCTAAGTTGATGCAAATTTTTATTTGGTGTTTCATGATGCTTTTGGATGTTTCTAGATTGTGCTCTATCCATGTTGTTGGTTCGCATTGATCGTTGTGCTCACAATTGGTGATTTTCTTCTAGGTGTTCATGTTTTTCATGGTCATGGTCGAAAAGGGGATTGTAGCATGTTGTGAATCTTCAAGGATAATTTTTTAAGGTGTTTCATGTTTGAGACATGTTCTTCTGGGTCCCTACTATGTTTTGGTTGACACTATTTGATTCACATTGATAATTGTTTATTCATTTGCGTAGATAGTTTGTACACATTTTATATTTTTTGGGCCAACATGTAGTTGGTATTATCCTTAGATGCAAATATATATGATCGATTTTTTATACCATTTGAGGTGTGTGATGTTAAGTGTGTGAACTGCAAGTGTTGTGTGTGAATAAAGTTTAGATCTTTCAAAGGTAGAAGTAAAGAAGAGTGAGAAAAAGAAAGTGTGTTGATGTGCTTAACTTTAATTGTAATTAGGCATTACCAGATGCTATTTTATTAGTTCAAATCTGTTGGATGGATGTAATCTGAGTGTGACTATAAGACAGTGTGTCTTCCTTTGGGTAGTAAGCCTCTTTGTATTTAAGTAGTGAGCTCTAGGCAGTGTGCTTGAATGCATGTGTATTCCCCATTTACTATAATTTTAATAGAGTATAAACTTGTGGATTAACCTCCACCATGGTTTTTCCCCTAATAGGGTTTCCATGTAAAAATCCTGGTGTTATGTGTGTTTATGATGTGATGATGGTTTATGCTTTCATTTTAATTTATTAGATATGAGAATAAGTTTAATAAGTATAATTTTTGTGACAACCGATTCACCCCCCCTCTTAGTTGTCTACCCTTTGTTTCCAACAATTGATATCAAATCAAGTTCCTTTGGAGAAGCTTGATCATTTGAGGTGATCTGGGATGGTGACATATTAGAAGGATAGTCCAAGATTTTATGGAACAAAATATTCTCTATGGAAGACTCGAATGGAGTTCCATCTAAGATGCATTGGTGAACCCTACTGGACAATTACAAAGAATAGATATGTTATCCCTCAGAATGGTCCTTCTACTGCAAGTGAGATTAATGAAGACAAGTTAAATATCATGGCTAAGAAAGCATTGTTGAGTACTTTGATTGATTCTGAAATGATAAATGTGATGGAGTTAAAGACTACCTATGAGATCTAGAAAAATTTAGAAACCTTGTATGAAGGTGATATACATGTGAAGATTGCTAAGTTGCAAAGATTGAAAGGGAAATATGAAACACTAAGAATGGGTGAAGATGAGAACATCACTTCTTTTATGGAGAGAATGAATGAACTTGTGTGTAGTATTAGATGTGTTGGTGGAACATTGGAAGAATCAGGCATTGTTGCTAAATTGATCAGATCCCTGCCTGTTGCATACAAACACAAAGTTGTTGCTATTGAGGAGATCCAAACTATGAAAAATGTAACTAGAGACATGTTGATTGGTAATATTTCTTCTTTTGAGTTAAGTGAGTTTGGTGAATCTCTTCCTAAGACATGAACTACATTTAAATCTACTATATCCAGGAAAGACAAAAAAAGATATGATCTAGGAGAATTTTTTTCTAGAAAAATGTCCAAATATGAGTAAGAAATGAGAGAGATTGAAGAAGAGAGAAAGCTAGATGAGCTTGAAGCACTTCTTGTCAATAGAGTAGCCAAAGGAGAAGGTAATTATAAAGGGAAATTTCCTCTTAAATTTTTTTCCTCAAGGTGTCCTGAAAGAGTTCCTGATCAAAGATCTAACAAGCCTAGATTCTAAAGAAAATGTTCTTTTGTTGTTGATGAAGGTGTGACAGATTATGAATTTGATATAGGGAATGTAAGCGAGGATGAATTTTTATTTATTGCTATCAAGGAGAATAATCATGTACCCACTGATTCTACTAGTTGCATGAATGTGGAGAAAGCTCTAGATGCAAAAGTTGAAGAAAAATATGAATGGGTGATTGATAGTGGATGCTCTCATCACATGATAGGTGATAAAAATAAATTTGTGAGCTTGAAAAAGTATCATGGTGGTGTTGTAATATTTGGTGATGAAAAATCTAGTGTAATCTATGGTAGAGGATCCATTTCTTTTGATGGTAAGCATAATACTAATGATGTCCTATATGTGTAAGGTTTGAAGCATAATATTTTAAGTGTTGGACAGATGGTTGACACGGGATATAATATTCAATTCAAGGATGGAAAGTTTAAAATATTGGGAAGTTCTGGAAATGTGATTGCTTCTAGTACAAAAGAAAAAGGTAATATCTTTCACCTAAGTACTTCTAATAAAAATTTTCTGATTGCTCAAGTTGATGAAAGTTGGTTGTGGCATAGAAAATTGTGTCATGTAAACTTTGACAATATTATCAAGATAAGTTCTACCCAAGAAATGAGATATATTCCTAAGTTGATAAAGCCTAATAATACTATACGAAAGGAATATCAGTTAGGGAAGAAAACTAAAGTCTCATTTAGAAGCAAACAATATTGTTCAAATGAAGTATTGGAGCCTGTGCATACTGACTTGTGTGGTCCTTCAAGAATTGAAAGTTTACAAGGTGACAAGTATTTCATGTTACTCAGTGATGATTATTCTAGACTGATGTGGGTTACTTTCTTGAGGAAAAAATCTAAAGCTCTAGATAAATTCAATATTTTCAAGGCTATGGTTGAGATAGAGATAGGTCTGAAGATTAAATGTCTAAGATCGGATACAAGTGGTGAATTCACTTCCCAAGAGTTTAATTATTTCTATGAAGAGCATGGGATAAAGAGATAATTATCTGCCCCATGGACCCCTTAGCAAAATGGAGTTGTAGAAACGAAGAATATAACAATTCAAGAAGCTTCTATGACTATGATGCTACAAGGAAATGTTCCTCATATCTATTAGAGAGAAGTTGTGAGTACTGTCTTTTACACTCTTAACCAGGTGTATGTCAAAGGTGATACTGGTAAGAACCCTTTTGTGCTATGGTTTTTTCATAAGCCTACTATTAGATATGTCAAAATATTTGGGCTCATAAATACTATATCAAAAGAGATGAAGATATAGTAAATTTTGATGCTAGGAGTGATGAAGGAATCTTTCTTGGTTATTCTAATAAAAGTAAATCCTACCAGTGTTACAATAAGATATTAAGGAAAGTAGTTGAAAGCACTAATGTAAAGGTTGATGAAGACATATTTAGATGATCCAGAACCTATGGATATGATTTAGATGATCAGAATGATAGTTCAAATAAAGGAAGAAAATTTTAGACTTCAAATCAAGTTCAAATCAATGTAGTGAATTAGTAAAATCAAGAGGAAGGAACTAGTGAAAGTGTAGAAGCAATATCACAAGAGCCTAAAGTTCAAGAGCCTAAGAATCCAAGGTATGTAAGACTAAATCATTTAGATCAGATTATAGGTGACAAAAACAAAGGTGTTCAAACTAGGAGAAGAATTGTAGAAGAGTACTATTTAATTTCAAAGACTGGGTCTAATAATACCAATGAAGCATGCAAATATGAACATTGGATGGAAAAAATGAAAGAAGAGTTACTACAAATTGAGAAGAATTATACATGGACTCTTATTCCTAGACCTATGGACAAAAATGTAATCGGAACTAAATGGGTCTTTCAGAATAAACTTAATGAACAAGGTGAACTTATCAAAAACAAAGTGAGACTAGTGTGTAAATGATATTCTCAGATGGAAGGAATTGACTTTGAAGAAACCTTTTCCCCTATTGCTAGGATTGAATCTATGAGACTATTTCTTGCTTATGTTGCTTACAAAAACTTCAATGTTTATCAGATGGATGTCAAGTCAGTATTTCTAAGTAGTGAACTGGATCAAGAAGTGTATATTGAGCAACCTAGTGAATTTTAATTGACCGATCAGGGAGATATGGTTTGTCGATTGAAGAAAGAATTATATGAAATTAAGCAAGCCCCGAGAGCATGGTATGCTAGATTGGACAAGTATTTGTTGAAGCTTGGATTTAAAAAAGGTGTTGCTGATAGTAACTTGTATTTCAAGATTGATCATGATAAATATCTGATTGTAGAAGTATTTGCTGATGATATCATTTTCAGAGGAGATGATAGTTTGTGCATGAAGTTTGTTGAAGACATGCAAAGTAAGTTTGAGATTTCTATGATTGGAGAAATGAAATTCTTTTTGGGATTGCAAATTACTCATCTAGATAAAGGGATATTTATATCTCAATCCAAGTATGTGAAAGAACTACTAAATAAGTACACCTATGGTGATCAGTTGTAAGTTGACTCAAGATGATGATTCTCCTAAAATAAATAAGAGTAGATATAGATTTATGATTGGTGGATTGTTATATTTAAAGAAAATTAGACATCGTATCATGAATTTCATATGCATTGTTGCAATATTTCAAGCTGATCCTAAGGAATATCATGTGATAGCTATGAAAAGAATTTTTAGGTATTTGAAGGGAATAGTTGATTTTGGTCTATGGTATCCTAAAGATGATGACCTTATTTGAGTTCTTTTACTAATGCTGATTAGGCAAGAGATGTGAATAAAAAAAAAGTACTAGTGGTGGTGCATTATTCTTTAGAAAGAAACTTGTTTCATGGTTAAGTAAGAATCAAAATGCCATGTCTTTATCTACTACAAAGGCTGAATACATTGTTGTTGCTAACAATTATACTCAAGTATTATGGATGAAGCAAATGTTGAAAGATATCATAGTTGTGTATGATGAACCTATTTTGTATATTATGTGATAACTCAAGTGCTATTAACTAAAAATCTGGGGCTACATTCAAAAACCAAGAATATATCTATCAAGTTTCACTTTTTGAGAGACAAGGTGAGTGAAAAGGAAGTAGGATTGGAGTATGTGCCTACCAAGGAATATATTGAAGATATATTTACCAAGCCCTTGCCTAACGACACTTTTGAGTATCTCAGAGGGAAGCTAGGGGTGATTACCCCTCCTAATCAGAATTAAGATGTAATGATTTGAATCAGTCCGTTCATTTCATAGTCATATCTTGTGATTCAGATTGATGTTGTGGTGGCTTCTACTTAGGGGGAGTAGTCAGATGTTCAAAAATGTGGTCCAGATCCTATATGTACCTTTGTCATTGATGCCAAAGGGGGAGAAGAGTCATGTGAAAATATATACAGAGAAAAAGAGTCAAAATCTAAGGGGGAGTAAGTGCTAAGAGAAAGTTTGTTGATGGTTTTTTTCACATCATGTGTTGCCATCAATGTAAAAGGGGGGTATTTTTGGGTATTTTTGATCTGTGGTTGTCATTGATGTCAACACTATTGGTATTAATGCCTTAAAGGTTGTATATGTGAAGGATATTAAGAAAATTGTAATAAAATAAGTTGCAGGTTGTTAGTGATGTACTAAAGTTCAGTGTGTTGGCTAGTTCAATATATTGATGGTGAGTAGTTGTGGATTAAAGGGTTTGATGTCAGGTATATCTAGTTTATCCACTGAAATTTTAAGAGATTCGCATGAATATTTGATCAAGTTATGAGTATCATGTTCAAACAGTTGTTTTGTTACTTCAGTTGGTGTTCTTGAAAGAAGATGTTGTGATTATGGTAATTTGAGTTGGGTGATCCCACAATACTGGTTTACAATTTTTGGGCAAACTGGACACTAAACTAATTGTTTAAAACTAAATCTTAACTTTCAGGCTCCTATAGCGGCTAAATCGTGAGGAATTTCTAGATGGTGCAAACTAGTGATTTTTGACATTTTGTCTATAAATTCCAAATATATTTTTTTCAAAATTTTTGTAATTAGATTGCACTTCTTTTTCCATCTCCTTTGAAAACTATCTTTTTTAAAAAACCGACATTTTTAAGAAGTGACGCTCACCGTATACAACATAACTTTTTTTGTATGAAGGATAAAATTATATTTTTTTTGAATTTAGATTTGTAACTACAATATATAGCACTTTCATTTGGTTTCATAGCATTTTATTAAATATTTTTTCCTTAACCAAGATTCAAAGTCAAACCAATTACAATTTAGACATAGGTGGACTGTATACAACATAACTTTTTCTATATGCATGGAAATTCAATTTTTATTTTTTTAATGGATCAAGGACATCAATACCCAACCCAAAAATATTTTTAATTTTTTTTTTGATAATTTGCTATTTTTCCACATGTGTAGAACATAAAGCTTGATTTTCGGTGAAAAACCTATGTTTAATAAAACTAAAACAACAAATACATAATAAAACAAAAACATATTAGAATTATATTCATTGGATAGCTCATTCTAAGGAATACCATGATCATTTGAAATAAATTTTAAATGAATCCATTTGATCCCCCAAAAGGTAAATCAAAAGTGATTTTTTATCAGCATTTTGATAGGTGTAAAAGAGACTTTTTTGTAGGTATGGTTTAAAACTAGTGGGGTTCTATCTAAGGGGGTTTGATCTAAGGTGGTTTGATCAAACCCTCTTCAATTTGAATCCTTAAAATGGAATTTTTTAAGGCTTAAATCATTATATTTTCTAAAAATATGTGATTTTAGCAAAAATCAGTTCCTCTTAGAAATTGTAAACCATCTTTGTGGGATCACCCAGTTGATGTGAATGTTTCTATGGTGTTTCATGATGCCTATGGATGTTTCTAGATTGTGCTATATCTATTTTACTAGTTCACATTGATCGTTGTGCTTGTGATTAGTGATTTTCTTCTGGGTGTTCATGTTTTTCATGCTCATGGCTGACAAGGTGATTGTAGCATGTTGTGGATCTTCAAGGCTAATTTCTTAAGGTGTTTTGTGTTTGAGACATGTTGTTTTGGGTCTCTACTATGTTTTGGATGATTCTTTTTTATTCACATTGATAATTGCTTATTGATTTGGGCTAATAGTTTGTACACATTTTATATTTTGTTGGGCTGACATGTAGTTGGTATTATACTTAGATGTGGATATATATGACCGATTGTTTCTACCATTTAAGGTGTGTGTGATGTGAAGTGTGTGAAATGTGAGTGTTGTGTGTGAATAAAGTTTAGATCTTTTGAAGGAAGAATTAAAGAAGAGTGAGCAGAAGAAAGTATGTTTGTGTGCTTAATTAGAACTGTAATCAAGCATTAGCATATTCTATTTTCTCAGTTCAAATCTTTCAGATGGATGTAATCCAAATGTAGTGTGCCTGAATTCATGTGCATTCCCCATTTACTATACTTTTAACATAGTATAAACTTGTGGATTAACCTCCACTATGGTTTTTCCCCTAATAGGGTTTCCAGGTAAAAATATTGGTGTTATGTATGTTTTTGATGTGATTATGGTTTATTCTTTCATGTTTATTTATCAGATCTGAGAAAAAGTTTAATAAGTATAATTTTTATGACAGCTGATTCATCCTCCCCCCCTCAATTGTCTGCCCTTGTGTTGACAACAAGGAGCACCCTATATCATACATTCATATTTTGTGGAGTGTTCTCAAGATAATATATTTTAGTGCATATAATTGATAGTGTAGCAAACCATAATTTTATTAATGAGGGTTTGGTGGGAAAAAAAGGAATGAATTCGTAGAATAATCTGAGTTCTTAAATATATTTTTCTTGATGAAATCATAATTCTTGACACTACGATAATTTTCTAACTCGATTAAGAATTTGGAGATCATAAAAAATGTTATTAATTTTATGTTGGGTTGCTTAGAGTTCAATGGTTACACTTTGTATGATCATTTTCATAAAATTACTAAAACATGTATCTTATGTTTAAAATAGACAAAAAAGAAGTCTTACTTAAGGGAATCTCCAATGGAGCACCATGAGTAGCCAAAAAAAAAGGATGGAGAGTTATTTTCATAGAATTCAAGTCACTTGGGGTCCTAGTTACTTGATTACACTTAAAAATATTTTAAAAGTGATGTAAGATTTCATCATTTTGATATTTAGAAAAATAATAGCTATAGTATGTAGTTCAATTGCTTTCCTCCAAGACTACCTCCAAATAGATGGTTCCAACATATAATAGAATTATAACCTAGTGTGGAAGGGCGGGTGCATGGAAATGGGTAGCCATTCCGTGGACACCCTTTAAAAAAGAAAGTTTTTGGACATAACGCAAGCATGTTATAATGCGCTCGCATTATGTCATCGATTAAACCTAGGTAAGGTCCAGTAGATAAAAACTGCAAAGTGATAAGGCAAGCGCGTTATAATGCGCTCGAGTTATCAACTGTTAAAAGTGAAAAAAGAAATGCAAATCTCTCATTTGCATTTCGACTGGTTTTTTTGTGCACCCACGGCCAAAAACACCAAAATAGCGTGCTCGCGTTCGAGGAGAGGAATTTCTTCACCAAGCATCCAAATTTCTTCGCAACGATCGCGCCATGACAACGAGGAGTTGTAAGAGGTAAGGATTCTATGCCTTTTATTTTGAATTTGTTAGTTTTAGGTTGAATTTGATATCTATTTGTTTGAAATTTTAGGAGATGCAAATCAACCTACAAACCCTCAAAATCCTCAACAGGAGGACCAACCAAATCCTCAAGATCAAAATCAACCACAAAATCAACCTCCTCCACCAATCACTCAACCCCCTCCCAACACTCAACAAAATTTAATAAGTGAAATTGAAAATAACAAAAAAAAAATTAAGAATTTGATCAATAGGTTGAGTGATCCAAATGGTTCAACCACAAAAAGAATGACCCTAGAAAATTCCTTGAAAGATATGTTAACAAACGTAGATTCAATTAGCAAAAAAATAACTGGATGGGAAGATAGGAGGCAGGCGGCTAGGGAGTATTATACAAATAAACTATCATACAAGGATGTGAAAGATTTAAAAATAAAAAAAGGTGATTTGTGCTCATTATTCACCGACCCATGCACAAATTGAAATCTTACCCTCAATGCGAAGAGGTTTCCTATCCATTGGTGCCACCACCAACAAATGAAGGAGCGATTTTATGATAGGTGGTACATGGTCTTCGATTACCCACCGTGCAACAATTGCGAGGTCCCAATATTTCCTTAGGAAACTATACAGTGAGTTCATATTGAAAAAATCCCCAAATTATTTTGATATGAGGTATTTCCAGGGGAGAGGTGGGGGGTCAGCTCAGGATAGACCTGGTGCACAATTGGATCTTACGTGGCAAGGTAGATGAGCTCTCACTAGGCCGCCTCATGAGCACATTGTTATGCCTTCCGTCATGAAGGAAAGTGTTGATGTAGAGACATTGCAGGCAATCAACACTTTGACCCAGAGTGTCATCCATCATACTAGCCCTATTCTACATCGCCATCCAGGGGAGTCTTCTAGTGGTGGTCTTTGAACACATGTGTGTCAATCTTGCGGGGCTACTTTTTCACATGACCCCACCGACCCTTAGGAGATTGGTACGTAGGATCCGTCTGTAGCTATAGAGATGGAGAGGGCAGCTGACATTTTGCATGAGGCATATGGCATTGATAGTCAGGTAAAAGTTATTGCATGTGTTCATTGAATTTAATTTATTAAATTTTGATTTTGAAATGCAAGATTAACTAAAAATGTTTTATGATTTTAATAAAATTGCAGGGTCATAGTGTTGAGACTGGATACACTGGCCTCCCACCAACCTATTTTTGCAGTACACCTATCACTAGGGTATGTAACTAGTAAACAATTATAAGTTTATTGCATATTAATGGAATTGTTTTACGAATGGTAATTTAATATTCAATTTTGATGTTGAATAGACTAATATTGGAGGTTTTGATGGAACACTTCCCAGTGGCGGTGGATTTACTCAAACCTTCACGTAGGTAATAGAATAAAGAGTTTAACTAATGAATCAAGTACTTAATAGATTTGTGTAGTTTATACATGCACATCATTGATTATGTTGAATAATTTGTTGTTTTATTTTCAATTGTTGCGAGACGATACACCTCTGAATGTGATGAGGGCAATGGATATTGGTGTGACATCTGCTATACAATCCTCGATGGCTCTGACAGAAGAGGTATGAGGCAAATTAGTAAATTTTAATTTATATTTGTTGTTATAGATGTTAGTTAGTCAGAAATCAAACCATTATTGATTCACGTAGTTTTTGTCTATTTGTATGGTTTATACAGGGCTTGAGCACGCCTGAGCATGGGCATGAGGATATTTCCCTCATGGAGAGAGATCGTGAGATGGCTATAAGTGATTATTTTGTCAAATATATCATTTTTTATAATGTAATTTCTATATATTCATTTCTTTACTTCTTATTGTAACAGTAATTTCTATATATTCATGTCCATGAGCATAGCAAAAATGAGTGACAGACCTATCACCGTCCGAGCGAAAAGGAAAGGGAAAGATTTTATGTCCTGGGCATGGAGAGCAATGACTTTTGATTCCATAGGCTTTTATTGTATGCTTGCATGGTAGTTTTGTACATACTTTTCATTGGACATATTTGACATTGTATGCCTAGATGGCATTCTCGTAAGCCTATATGGCTATTTTGTACATATATTTCATACTTATATCGACATATATTTATGTATGCCTACATGGCTATTTGGTTAATACAAATATCTTTTTTCGATGCTTGTCCATATTTGCATTCTAATTTGATGGTTCAATAGATATGAGTTACATATATTCAAGTGTATACTTTACAACTTACATGCATTTGAGTGTATACTTTGTGGCTTACATGTATCATGCATATACCTTGTATTCGTGTATATACTCTGTTTTAATTTGTGTATACTATGTATTCGTTTGTATACTTTTTTTGAGGCTTACGTGTTTATGAGTACTTGTAGTTCCCTTATTGACATGTACATGTTTGACTTATTCATGTGTATAATTATTAATTGGTTAGCCATAGCATTGATCTATGTCATCCTCAATGCATGATCCTTGAGATGGAGTAAGTACACCCTCAAGGTCAAAAGGAGTTTCACATGCATTCTTCATAGGCTCATTTTGGTAGTGAAACCAAAAACCTCTTGCATCATTGAAATGAAAAAAAATTCCTTTATAGCAGGTCTAAAGCCATTATCATTCTCCATTAGTTCTTCATGTATCCACTCCCCATTAATGGTTGTCTCATGACCTTCATGAAACCAAGCACTTATCTCATTTGTGATAGAAGAAATGTATGAAGATTTATCTTCCTCCTTGTGAACCATTCATTATCATGAGAGATGGGTTCTTGTGAACCACTACTGATGAATCATGGGTCAATGAGTTTGACTTGTAAAACTACATGATTGAATCTTGATAGCAATATCACAATATTTATATATCTAAATACTGCCATCTTACCCACACAAGATTTTGGAAGATGCTTCCCACCCTTCTCTTAGTGGTTGCTCTCATTGCACCTTCTACCTAGCTTCATCTTGGTGTAGACAATACGAAGACCCCAACTTGAGATCTTCACACACGCAAGAACAACTGCATCCTTCTTGCAGCTTGGATGGATCAACTTGCAACCAAGAACCCACACTACTTCCTGGTGTAGATTTCCTTCTACACACTCAAAACCTTCTGCCTCTAATACCATTCTGATGCAGAGGAAACAACACAAGATAGTGGCTCATCCACCCTTCTCACTCCTTAACCTACTAATCACTACTGATCACTACTGATCAAGACATGTTCTTAAGCTTCTAACTGTATCCGCCACCTTTCCACTATTCAAAGCCCAAGTCACACATTGCTCAAACACAATGGTCGAGCGATGTAATGGTTTCTTTGAAAACCGTTATACATTTAAAACCATACAAGAATTTTACACTCGATTATATTACATATATTCCCTATCAATTGAAACCATTTTTCCCATTCCATTCGGGACTGTCATAAAGAAACCCAGAAACAAGACATCCATGACATTCAAAACAATAGTGAATCCTTCAAAACTAATCTGCATTCACAATTTGCAAAACAATAAACCAAGAAAGATAGAGAGAACGACACGACAGGAAATGAAAACTCCTCTTTAACGAATTCCAGATATTAACACTTAAAAAACATACATGCTTTAAATGGCTCTTTGGCCGAAGGCCAGAGAGCCCGATTTCTTCTCCCTCTTGTTTACTCTCTTTTTTGTTTTCCCGTAGTTGCACTCTCTATTTCCTCTATCTCCCCGTATTCGGTTACATGTTGTCTCTTTATAGAGATTCTAGGGTAGTTAGACAAATTGTTCATCTACTCGATATTCCTATTCGGTTACAACTATCATTTAATCCTTTTGATGAATATATCATTGCAATTTTAAACACTTAACCATTTCTTAACATGGTCTCACGAAATTCTAAATGACTAAAACATTACAAAATTATGAAGCTTGTCATAAATTTCAAGAGTCGAGGTGTCCCCACACCAGTATCCTAGTTGTCCCTTTGTTGATTTATCTCCTCACTGATCCATCTTATTGGATTCTTTCACCTTTTACCCATCGCTTTCTTGAAAAACTCAATTTTAGGCCTTGTAGCCTTCTACCCCAATTTGGCCTCCTAGAACCTATTTTCCTGACTTTTCTCACAATCAGTCTTAGCAACCCCCAAATTTTTTTGTAAATTATTTCTTTTGATCATCAAGGCTCCAATATTTACCAAGCCTTAGGTCCTACAAGTTTTCGTACATATGATTGTCCTCAAACCCCCTATTTTGAAGGGTTCCTATGGTTTTTGGCTCTTTTTCCTTCTTTGAGGGCTTCAACGACCTCCTCAGCTCTCCTCCTAGCACATACATGACTGAGATACATGTACCTACACTCTGATACTCTTTATTGGCACAAACCAATCCATTTAGCAACTCTCCTTGTTGCTGTCCTCTCCAAGCTACTAGCCAGAATGCACTTGCACTCACCTAGTGCTTGATGATTTCATCACCTTCCCTACAAAACAAGACCCCAAAACCTATATGTACACTATTTACATAGTCCCAAACTTTATTCCAAGTGGCCATGAGAGGAAAGCCATGGGAAGTCAAGTGGGACTCATTATTCACAAAACTGGCCTGAACCGGCAATGAGACCAAGAAAACCAAAAACTTGCAAAAAGATAACTAGTCGGTCTAGATGACTAATCTAATGCTACACAAGATAATTAAGTGAAACAAATGGAAGACTCAAAGCATTAGATAAGTCCCTTCAATCCATTCTTGACTGGATGAAGGCTCAAACACAGAAATTCAATGAAAACTTGCTCTCTTCCAATCACAAAAATGTACTCTCCAAGTCTCAATTCATGAAAACAATCCTCCAACCCAGGTATTAGGGTTTCTCTAACCTTATACCTTTCTCCCATGTTCTAGGACCCTTCGATCGGGATTAGAGAATAATTAATTTCATTTTCCAACTTTTAGGACAAATAGTCAAGGCAACATTCCACAAAATGCTCACAATGTCCAAGACTTACCCAAACCGCAAGCCCCTAACAAACCTATTTCCAATTCACTCATCAAAAACACTATTGGGACTTTATATCATAGTCCTTATTCCATCTTTCATCCTAAGCTAATAGTAGCCACTTTTCAAACCAATCTTGGAGTAATACCTAGCACCCCCCTAAACAGTCCATTAAGTCTTCTATCCTAGGAATAGGAAACCTATATCTAATGGTTATCCTATATATGGCCCTAGAATTAGTACACATTCTCCACTTATCTCCCTTCTTAGGTGCCAACACCACTAGAACAACACATGGGCTTATGCTTTTCCTGATCAACCCTTGGTCCAAAAGTTTTTGAACTTTCCTTGCTATCTCCTTGTTCTGCTCCAGTGTCATTTTGTATGCAGCTTTGTTAGGCAATGTTGCTCTCGGTACAAAGTCAATTTGATGACTGATTGCCCTCTTAGGTGGTAGTGTAGCCGGTGTGCCTTCACAAATGATATCCTTGAACTGATCCAATAGTTGCTTCACCTCTGCTGTCATAGGTAGCCGACTAGGTGACTCCTCCTCCTTTGGCTTCAACATGATTGCATAGACAACTCCTTCTTCCTCCTTCATGTCTCTTAGGAATTCCTTTCCACTCATCAAAAGTACACTGGATTCTGCCTTTTCCACTATCCTTCTTGGGGAAAAAACTTCATGGTTAAGCGCTTGAGCTGGAGTATACTGGAATGGGTGACCTCCCATGAAGGCCTAGTGCCTCACCTCTATGAGCATCACTTAGATGCAATGATTGCTAAGTGGGCCATTCAATATCATTTCAAATTTGTTTCTTTAAACAACTTACAAATTTGCAACTTAAGACTTCTCCAACCTAAGGGATCAATCCGGTGGAACATAGCTCAGAGTGATTCCACATGTTTCGGTGCAAAAGAGGACCATGCCTACCATAAACATACCTATTTGGACATGTGGGAATAGTCCACTTGGTCACACAAGCTGCAGAATGAAAGTTGCACCACTCTGCAACTTTACACTGCTTTCATTTGATGCTTTTTCCATCAAATGAAAATCCACCACCACTGGAAAACCACTCCCAGATAGCCAAAACCGAGAGAGGTTTTTGTGGACAGGCTCAATGCAATCCTATAGGATTAGATGAGAAGTTTCTAAGCATCACGATATCTAAGTAATAGCATGCTAAAGTTTGCAGCTATTTTGCACTTTGGACCCTTAAGGGATCGATCCGGTGGAACATAGCTCAGAGCGATTCCATGTGTTTTGGTGTGAAAGAGGACCATGCCTACCATAAAAATACCTATTCAGATGTGTTGGAATAGTCTGCTTGCTCACAAGAGTTGCAAAGCGAAAGTTGCACCACTTTGCAACTTTGCACAACTTGAATTTGACACGTTTTCCATCAAGTGAAAATCCACTGCCACGAGAAAACCTCTCCAAGATAGCTAGAATCAAGAGAGGTTTTTCTAGAGGGGTCCAATGCCTTTCTATAAGATTGGATGAGAAGTTTCTAAGCATCACGGTATCCAAGTAATAGCATGCTAAATTTTGCAGCTATTTTGCACTTTGGACCCTTAAGGGATCGATCCGGTGGAACATAGCTCAGAGTGATTCCACGTGTTTCGATGTGAAAGAGGATGATGCCTACTATAAACATACCTATTTGGATGTGTTGGAATAGTCTACTTGCTCACACGAGTTGCAGAGTGAAAGTTGCACCACTTTGCAACTTTGCACAGCTTGAATTTGACACATTTTCCATCAAGTGAAAATCCGCCGCCATGAGAAAACCACTCCAAGATAGCCAAAATCGAGAGAGGTTTTTCTAGAGGAGTCCAACGTCTTTTTGGAGGATTAGATGAGAAGTTTCTAAGCATCACGGTATCCAAGTAATAGCATGCTGAAGTTTACAGCTATTTTGCACTTTGGACCCTTAAGGGATAGATTCGGTGGAACATAGCTCGGAGTGATTCCACGTGTTTCGATGTGAAAGAGGATGATTCCTACCATAAACATACCTATTTGGATGTGTTGGAATAGTATGCTTGCTCACACGAGTTGCAGAGCGAAAGTTGCACCACTTTGCAACTTTGCACAGCTTGAATTTGACACGTTTTCCATCAAGTGAAAATCCGCCGCCACGAGAAAACCACTCCAAGATAGCCAAAATAGAGAGAGGTTTTTCTAGAGGGGTCCAATGTCTTTTTTTAGGATTAGACGAGAATTTTCTAAGCATCATGGTATCCAAGTAATAGCATGCTGAATTTTGCAGCTATTTTGCACTTTGGACCCTTAAGGGATCGATCGGGTGGAACATAGCTCAAAGTGATTCCACGTGTTTCAGTGCAAAAGAGGACCATGCCTACCATAAACATACCTATCAGGATGTGTTGGAACAGTCCACTTGCTCACACGAGTTGCAAAAAAATGTGTACAAATTGTTTACTTGACCTTTATATGACCTTTTTCACATTGTTTACATTTCAAAATTCAAAGTTTGCAAATTTTGCTACTGAAGGCATTTACAAAACAAGGTGCTACTACACCAAACATGAATATCAACCTTACAATATTTGAGTATATCTCATTACGTAATTAAATCTTATTACAATGCCTCTGGCACTTCGTTCTCTCAGATCTTTTACAATGTCACTCATACATTCAAGATTCTTTTTAAATGTCTACATCATAGGTGCTTATCATGAGGTTAACTTCAAATGAGTAACTTGAGATTCCCTCGCTAAGCTTCACATGATCTCTTATAATGGCTTGAAATCAAAATTGAGATTTGTCAAAATCATCAAAATAAGTATGTTGCATTGCTTTTTTCGCTGAGAATTTTTATAATGGCTCTTAAATCAGCATTTTCTGCAATGAAAGATCAATCAACCCTTAGTAGTTTACTTACAAATACGCAAAGTAAAAGAGAAAAAGAAAGAGAATCCAAAATGGAAATGAAATAAAAATAGATGGAAGGCACTTACAGATGTTGCATGCAGGCATCAAAATAAGGATGTTGCATTGCTTTTCTGGTTGACATTCTCTTCGATGGCTCATATATCAGCATTTTTTGCAAGGGGACACCAATCACTATAAAAAAAGATGATAGCATTGGCATCAAAAAAATTAATGTGCATACAAGTATAAATTAATAAGAACCAATGTGCATATACTTACAAATTAATCCAATGAACCATATGGGTCTGCTCTACTCTTTATTGTGTCAAGTATTGCCTCATGGTCAGACTCACAGACCTTCCATAATGTCTTGTTCAAAGGTCTACCCCCATATTTGGTCAAATGAACATTGGATGCCACGACAAGGTTCGAGTAATGAAGAATCTTACGATGCATGTCAAAGCCCTGAAATAGCCAATGTTTAACACTTGAATGTGGGTACCTTCTAAGCCATGTTCCAATACCAACAACTGAGCCTGTAGGGTATTCGATGTTTTCTCCATCTATAAGTGGGGCCTCCAATTTATTTTTGGTCTCAATACAAAGACACAATTAATAGTCTGTTCCCTCTTCATTGTCTTCATCTGCAATAACTGCATAAACATGCCCTACATTGATATGTGCAAAAAATCTCTTGGTATTTGTCAACATTACGAATACAGTACAAAGTAGGATCTAACAATATGGAATTTCAACAACTAAGAAAGTAGATATATCACCTCGTTGAACTAGATTTGATATGTGGTCAAAATCGACCGATGATTCTATCTGTCTTAGTTCCAATGTCGTCAGAGGGTGATACATGTGAAGTGGGCTAAGATAACTTGTGAACCATTTGTCAACCCAGTCCCCTGACTCACAATCATTCTAGTCTTGCATTGTACATGAAGAACAAAAGCATGCCATCTTTTGTGTATCGATACTCCATGAACCTATATTTGAGCTAAGGAAAGAGTGTACCTCACTCAATCCTATTAGTGTAAAATAGTCTTCATATGGTGCAATGTTAGTATCATCCATCAACCAAAAAAAATCTATGAACTGAAGACGTACCTTCATTACCTAGACCCATCAAAGCATTACACCACTCGACGATTGATTTTGCATCTATCAACTTTGCACTGTCTTTATACTTTAACTCTTCTCGTGCTAATGCTCTTTTCACGCATGCTCCTACACCATCATGCTCCCCCTTTCCATGTCCAGCCTCACAAAAGTTCCACATATGTTGAACACCTGTAATGACATGCATCCTACACAACTAGTAGAACATGCGCGAGTTCTTGAACTGTTCTGCATAAATATCAGACCATATTATATGTTGATCCTATTCTATGCCCCTCTGAGCCAAACCACTATAGAACATCTGGAAGCAACCTTGCACGAACTCTGTAGAATGTGTGTGATCATCACTAATGTAAAAGTGGTACTCCCTCATTACCTTCCTTTGCTCATTTGTACTATCAGATGCATGAATGAATGCTATGTGCACAAATATCGAAACTTGTGTAGAGTTGTAATATTGTGACTACACCTCATGTTGTGATTGTAGAGTGTAGTTCTCTGCAAAGTCAACCACGGATACTATGCTTCCAACTAGAAAGGTGTCCTTGCATAGCTTGAACTGTGTGTCTAACCATCAGGCTCTATGGGTATGCATTGCATACTCAAATAGTATACTATCACAAAATGTGGTCATAAATTTGTACACTGGAATCTTCTCAATAACCAAATCACACCTTTTTGCTTGAGACCCATCTTTTGTAGCATATGCCACTATTTTATACTTCCCGAACTCTACTAGTTTTTGTCCCACCTCATCTGTGCTTTCCATATGTTGACATACTGGCATACGCTGGAAGCCACCGCAACACTCACATGAACCATCCAAGCATGTTGTCCTATAGAATATCTAGCCATCCTCTATTTGACATAAATTTTTTGATAAGAACTCTCTTGAAGATTTTGGTCGGGCTTCTATGCCACAATCCTACAAAACATCGTTAGTATGCAAATCTAAACATATAGAACGATAAACATCGTAATGGTTAGAAAATTCAATATGTAGTCTACAACAACAAGTAGTGCATGTGTGATTTATCTTGACATAAAAAGGTTCAAGTAGTTCAAAATATCTTTGAGAAATACTAATTTGAGGATAATCATTTTCAAATTTTCAAAAAATTTGGGTTTGAGTCATATCCAAAAAATGCTTTGGATGTGGCTCACGATTCCAACTACCGATTCTCCTTCTTACCACATCCCTTTGATTTGGAGATGGCCTTGTGTTATTCTTCCAATACTCTTCAATTAGTGTTCTCAAGGCTTTGACAACTTCTTTATCTTTTCATGACAATCTCCCCGAGAATGCCCATAATTCATTTGTATCATTGCCCTCAATTCTTTGCTGCCTTTGAATGGCTCTTGATAAAGTTTTTCTACTAATTCCTATTTTCTCACTAGTCTTTCTAATTAGGCGAGTTCTCTTTGTTTGACAGCTTACCAAAGTTGATGTAATCACACGTCGGGTGACATTACTATCCTTTGAGTGTGAGGTCTTACCCACACTCTCATAAGCATCCATTAGATTCTTCACAATAGTGTCTTCACTCGATGCCTTTGATGTTGTCAACCCAAAAGTCTTCATGATGTTCCTATACTTTACACCCCGCATCATTTCAACAAATAGTTGACATCTTGCAGTCTCATTTAGCCTTTCAAAGAATCTTTCCCAAATCTTATCAGCATATCTTCTACAAGTGTGTGTTGAAATCTTACCTTCCATGTGCTGCAAAATCTCATCATCAATATTAATCAAATATTTTGGTTTTCTACGCAAAATTCTTGGTGGTGTTCTCCTAGGTACATACATCTCAACATTAGGAATTTCATCAATATTTAATTGAGGTGGGCTAGATTGCATACCTTCGATCCAGGGTGGAGAAGAAGACATACCTTGAGGTTCACATGGGAATGATGGCATACCTTCTTCATCAATTTCAAGTGATGATGTACTCTCAACTTGAGATGTGTTGGATGGTGTCCAACAATATTCACTTGCGGTAAATGGTGTCCCTCCATATTCACTTGCAGTGGATGGTGTCCATCCATATTCACTTGTGCTATATGGTGTCCCTCCATATTTTCTTGTGCTTAATGGTGTCTGTTCATATTCACTTGTCGTAGAGGGTGTGTCTCCAACTACGGTATCTAAATCTATCTTACGATAATGCTTTCACATTTGTGCCTTTTGTGTTACCAATTCCTATTCCCTTTTTGACAGTTGAGGTTCCTCTACAATCGGGTTGTTCTCATCAATCGTTTCCAATTTCTTCTTTTCACGATAGGCCACCACCCGAACTCTCTCCTTTTCTTTCAAGGTTTCGTTCTCTTCATCTGTTAGTTTCCTCTTTGTATTTTTCTTCGGTATGGCAGATAATTTTATCTATACCATGGCAATGAGATGAATATTAGTTTCTAAAAAATGTATCCATTCAAGATAATTGAAAAATATATGTCATTGAAGGCTTCATTTAAATAATACTTACAATCATCTTGTACAAAAGTAGTCTTTTATTGTTGATGGTTCTAGCCAACCACCAAGGGAATAAGGACTATGATGTAAAATCCCAATAGTGTTCTTTATGTGTGAGTTAAGGCAAACTTAGGGTAGTCTAGAGCCTTGAAGTTTGGAGAAACTTGAATGATGAAATTCGGCAAATTAGTCCATGTAGACTTGGCAATTTGTCCTAAAAGTGGGAAAATGGCATTCATGATGCTCTAAGCCCAACCCAAGGGTCCTAGCATGTGGGAAAAAAGGTATATAAGGTCATAAAAACCCTAATTGAGCATGTGGGAAAGCTATTGTATGATTTCGAGTTTTGGAAGGGGAATTTGTGAGTTGGAAGAGTGCAAATTTCATTGAATTTCTATTTTTGTGCCTTCATCCAGTCAAGAATGGATTGAAAGGACCCATCTAATACTTTGAATCTTTCAATTGTGTCACTTAATTACTGTGTGAAGCATTATATTAGCCATTTAGTTCAATTGCTTTTTGTTTTGCAAGTTTTTAGAGTTTTTGGTCTCATAACCGGTTCATGCCAGTTTTTGGAAATAATGATCCCCACTTGAACTCTCATGGCAAGGCTACCATGTCAACTTGGAATCAAGTAGGGTAATGTTTTTACAATGTACATATGGTTTGTGGTGTCTTGGTTTGCAGGGGAGATGGTGAATTCATCAAGAACTAGGTGAGTGCAAGTGCATTTTGGCTAGTGTATTGGAGAGGACAGCAGTAAAGAAAGTTGCTAAATGGAATGGTTTGTGCCAATCAAGAGCAAGAGAGTGTGGGCACACGTATTCCAGACATGTGTGTGCAAGGAGGAGAGTTGAGGAGGTCATTGAAGCCCTCAAAGTTGGAAAAAGGAGCCAGAACCCTAGAAACCCTCGAAAATAGGGGGTATGAGGAGAATCCTATGTACGAACGCCAAAGGGACTAAAAACCTGGTAAATATTGAAGCCTACGGTACCAATAGAAAGAATCTATAAAAATATTTGGGGGTTTTTAATACCATTTTTGAGAAAAGCCAAGAAAACGGGTTCTAGGAGGCTTAATTGGGCAAAAGGCTACAAGGCCTAAAATTGGGTTTTTCAAGAAAGTGATGGGTACAAGGTGAAAGAATCCTATGAGATGGATCAGTGAGGAGTCAAATCAATAAGGGGATAGTGAGAATACCCTTTCATAGCCCCTTGAGTGGTTAGGATACTTTGGGTTAGTGTGGAGCCCAGGGAAGCTTAGTGGTGAATTGAGAGCAATGGTGAAGAATTTGAAATTGGTGGAGAGTCTTATGAGGTGAGAGGGGTTTAGGAGGGATCCCTGAGTAGGGTAGAGAGGAATACCCTAGGAAGACCAAAGAATAGGTCTTGGGAAGAGAAAGATTGCTCTTCAAAGATAAGACTCCCCATCAATTGTTGAAGGACTGGTCTATGTAATGAACTTTTGACCTTGTGCAGGGTATTTTGAAGATGTTTGATGCTTTGGAATGGTCTAGGAATGGTCTTAAAGGATGAATTTTGGTGAATGGTTCTGAATTTCTATAATTTCCAAGTGTAAAATGGTAATTGGCAAGTGTAAATAATTGTGTATATAATTTTCTAATTTAAAATGTGCATTGACAACCTAAGGTTATAATGACAAACAAAAATGAAAGCAAGCCATAATAGAATGAAAGAAAATTTGTAAAGACTTCACATACCTTAAAAAACAGACTTTCAAATGGAGGAATTCAACCCAATTATGTAGCCTTAGCTTCTTCTTTCTTCAAAATCCACAACAATTTGACTTGTTCAAAAGCTTGTTCCCTTCCACACTTCAATTGTATATCAGTTTTCAATGGAATTCAAACTTCAATTGATATTATGTCTTTCAACGTCGAGACTCTGCTATTTCATGCAAAGGTGGTAAAAAGATCATGGAAAAGGTGATGGAAAGTGAAAAAGATGCTTGCACACTTCACAACATCATCAAATATATATTTTTTATCGGAGGACGCGCAGAACCAAGGGAATATGCAGACTGTGGGCATTCAAATCACGGGTATATTGATTTTTTTATCGTTTTAGTAAACTACAAAACATGCTCGTGTTATAACGCACACACGTTATGTTAAATTAAGTTTTCTTAGTATATTTTTGATAGTATAGGGGTTTCTGAGAGAGTGGGAGAGAGGGGGAGAGTGGAAGATAGAGAGGGATGGAGAAGGGGAGAGTGGGAGAAAGAGAGAGGGAGAGAGTGTGAGATAGAGTGGGAGATACAGAAGGAGGGAGAGAGGGGAAGAGTGGGAGAGAGTGGGAGAAGGGGAGAAGTGGAGAGTTGGAGATAGAGAAATAGGGAGAGAGGGAGAGAGTGGGAGAGTGGGGGAGAGTGGGAGAGAGTGGGAGAGTGGGGGAGAGTGGGAGAGAGTGGAGGTAAGTGTATAGGGCTAAGTGTATAGGGCATAAGGATTAGGGTTTAGAATAATGGGTATAGGGTTGAGGGTATAGGGCTAAGTGTATAGGGTATAGGAATTAAGCTTTAGAATAATGGGTATAGGGTTGAGGGTATTGGGTTTTAGATTAAGGTTTAGGGTTTAGGGTTTAGTGTACAAGGTTGAATGTAGGGTTTAGGGTTTAGGTATAGGGTTGGGGGATGATGTTCAGGGCTTAGGTTATAAGGTTGAGGGTATAGGGTATAAGGATGAGGGTTGAAGGTGTAGGGTTGAGGTATAGTGTTCAAGGTTGGGGGTGTAGGGTTAATTGTATAGAGTATAGGGATTAGGGTTTAGAATATTCGGTATAGGGTTGAGGGTATTGGGTTTAGGGTTGAGGGTTTAGAGTACAAGGTTTAATGTAGGATTTAGTGTTTAATTATAGGGTTAAGGGTTCAAGGATAATAGGGTTTAGGGTTTAGGAATAATGTTAAACATAAAACCCTACAATCTCAAGTCTTAACCCTATACCTTATACCCTTAACCCTACAACCTAAAACCTAATCCCTATACCCTATACACTTAACCTCATACCCTTAACCCTGAACATTATACCTCAACCCTCAACCCTTAAACTTGTACATCAATCCTAAAACCTAAACCATCAACCCTAAACCTAATATCCTCAACCCATTACCCTCAACTATATACCCAATATCCTAAACCATAATCCATATACCCTATACACTTAACCTTATACCCTCAACCCTAAACAATATCCCTCAACCCTCAACTCTCAACCCTATACCTTAAACCCTAAACCCTCATCCATCATCCCTATACCATATACCCTCAACTTTATACCTAATATCCTAAACCCTAAACCTTATTCCCTATACAATTAACCCGATAACCTCAACCCTATACCTTAAACACTAAACCTTACACTCTCAACCCTCATAGGGGGAGAGAGAAATAGGGGGAGGGAGGGATTGGGGAGAGAGAGAGAGAGAGGTTGGGAGGGAAAGAGGAGAAAAATCTAAGTAGAGAGGGAAGGAGAGGTAGAGATACATGAGAGATAAAGAGTAGATAAGGAAGTATAGATGGAGGGATAGGTATGGAGGGAGAGAGAGGGAGGTGAAAGAGAGGTGAGATAGAGAGAAATAAAGAGAGTTTGGTAGGGATTCAATTTCACCGAATTGCCAAGCTAGTGGGCCCACTAGCCTGCCAATTCAGTGAAATTGGAAATGTATTGTTCTGTTTGAAAAAATGGGTCCAAGAAATGGGGTCTCTTGGTGATTTACATCACCGAGAGACCCCATTTCTTGGACCCATTTTTTCAAACAGACAAGTTAGGTTGCCAATTTCACTGAATTGCTAAGCTAGTGGGCCCACTAGCTTGCCAATTCAGTGAAATTGGCAATGTAATGGCCTGTTTGAAAAAATGGGTCCAAGAAATGGGGTCTTTCGGTGATGTAAATCACCGGGAAACCCCATTTCTTGGACCCATTTTTTCAAACAGGACAAGTTAGGTTGCCAATTTAGTGAAATTGGAAATGTAGTGT